>CM043019.1:123224289-123293782 GCA_023690525.1 Holotrichia oblita | reverse complement strand
TAAGCAAAACCACAGTCTTTATAAGATATTAAATATTACCCTAATTCTGCCCTCGTACTTTTCGTATACCTCGTGAGATGCCTTTAATGTAATTTTCTTGTTTTTTCGCTTCGTTTTTGTGCTCTGTTGTGCGGTACCGGAGTCTATCAATATTCAGTTTATGGAAAGGAGAAGGATAAGAGCCGGGTATTATTATGTGAAAGTAAAAATTATACTCATGTAGGGTATTTTATGACTAAATAAATAACGTAGGTTTCGTGATTGGAAGGTCTGTTTAAGATATCGGATCTTAAAACACCTTCGAGGTGAAAATTGTAGGTAAAAAAATGTTGGAAGTGAAAATAAAATAAAATTGTAAATATATTTTATAAATAAGAAATCTTATGATAAAGATGTAGAGATGTAGAGTTCTATGTTCAATTTTATTTAAACCATATGCATGCCTTTCAGCGTCCTTTCTTGATTAATGGGATGCTGAGGCAAACATATTTTTTCTTAGCTCCAAAGCTGTAGCAGCCTGCTTTCCCAGCTTACCAATTCATTTTTTTTTGCAGAATTCTGACAATTTTATCACTCCATGTTGTATTTGGTCTGCATTGTTTGCACATCCACAACTTCCCTTGAAAGGTAAACTCTTAGTCTTCTTAATCGGACAAAGAAGTCCGCAACTTGCTCAAGAGCAAGTTGCAAAGAGTACATCGGGTCATCTAAATGATTGGTTCCAAAGCAAATCCATCTCTCCCTGTCCGTTGTTGAGCAGTCTCGAAGGAGATGGACTGGAGTTTTCTCCACACTCCCACAGTTCGTCACTCATTTACACAACACTCTGTATAGTTGAAAATAATTTTAGAATGTGTATTTTAGGAGTGGCTATAACTTTAGTCTAAATTACTTTTCTCTAACTCTAATAATAAAGCCCTAAACTTCCGTCCTCGCATAGTCTGGACACCCTGTATATGTATATATATCAGCGCTATAGGCTTTAAAGGCCCTTGGCTTCTATCTTCTTCACTATTTCTTTCCATATTCTTCGATCGCTTGCTATTTCTTTCCAATTCCCTATTCCTATTTCTTCATTGTCGTTTTTTGCTTGTTGAAACCATTTCTTCTTTGGTCGTCCTCTTTTCCTCTTACCACCATCTCCCCCATACTGAACCATTTTCGGTATCTTTTGTTCTGGCACTCGAATGATGTGCCCATCTGATTCTTTGTGCTCGTATTTTCCTTGTTATCATAGATCAAAATGTAACAAATCGCAATTAATTGCAAGTTACAATTTCTGAGTGAGATTTCTAAATGACATCTATCTGGCATTGCATGTTTGCAGCTCAATTTGATCATAATTTGACTTCAATTGAAGAAATCTCCCTAGAATACCAATAAGGGCTTTAGCCACGAAAGCTCAATTCCACAACTGATGCTCAGTGCTGACAATTTACGTAATGCATCCAGCCTTGTTTAGCATTAAAATCAAGGAAACTTTCAGCACAAATAAATCAGTGGATTCCTTATTATCTTCGTCTTGCTTCCTTTTTTTTGCGTTTGTTAGGTTTTGTCACATTTTACCTCCTATTTTGTCCTCATTTATCCTCGTTTTTTTCAAAGCTTTTTTTTCTCTTGTTCTATCTTCTTTGTTATGTGTTTGTCAGAATAACTGCGTCCGGGGATTGCTTTGACGCAATCTTCCTTCTTTAGAGTCTTATTTGCCAAGAGAAACTGAAGAAGTTAAGTTGGCTCATTGAGTTGCTCAGGAGTTCAAGGACTTCCGCTGTTAGAGAGTTTACTAGGGCGCATGCAATGCATACTTATGGTTATTCAATGCACAGTGACCAGGTAAGCTCTCTGTGAGTAACGCCCTGTCCCTGCTCATAAAGATTATTTTGCGAATTTTTTTAAAACTCTTTGGGCAGATCCGAAGAGTTTTACAGTGTCTCACGCCAGCAAGTTCATTCCAGTAAGAGCAATGCCTAGCAGCAAGTTTAGATCTGACAAAGGCTTTGATGCTGCCATAAGAACTCCCACACGTCCGTTCTGGATCAATAAATGGTCGTTTTCTGGCATCTCTTGCTAACTTGTTAGTTATTTAATTGCCTCTGATTAGAGAGTGGTTTGGTATCCATGTCAAAATCCTCCACCTCAAAATGAAACCTAACAGCCTGTAGTGCTCTGAAGGCAACCTAAAGGCGATCAGATAAAATTTCTACCAATCCGTTTACCTGTGGGTAGTTTAAAATGGCCTCTGCACAGCCTGGATGGCAATTATTTCGGTCTGGAAGACGGATAGGGAGCTTCCCAAGCTAATGGCCTCGCCAACGGGTTCTCCATCTCTCCAAATTCCAATTCTCGTCCCAACCAGCGAGAAAATCCTCGCCCTTGATTTGCGAACGAGGACTTTTGTACTCTCTCTGCTGGAGATGTCTATATTGTATTCTCCAGTGGAACTGAAGACGGGCAAGATCATCTGTTCGCTGAATGTCTCTGGTTTTACCGAAGAAATCCATGCACCCACTAATTTTTTCTCTATATTTCTATCTAGGTTTGAAGGATTCGTTGGTCTATGAAATTTTTAGAGATTTGAATTATTTTTCGTGCAAGATTCCAATCTTCTTTCCGTGCTGTCAAGTTAAATATCTGAAAGTGCAACTCCAAGAGGTGCTTGAGAATCTGCACTTCGGTTTCGGCTCTGTCGCCGCTTGGCATGATCAGAGTCCCTATCCTGCAGAGTCCTTCTTTTGCAATAATTTTTAAAATTCTGGGCCATTCAGGAACTCCCTCCAGGTTCTGGCAGCTGTCTGTGTCTCTTGTGCATTTCTAATCTGTGCTTGTACACGGTCATCGTCTAAACAGGTATTTATATGTATATTTTAACCTGGATTTGACTTTCATTGCCTTTTGCTTATCTACTGTTAAATTGGCCATCTCATTCAAATATAATCGAGTCCAATTGGGGTTTTGTTGATCAAAATAACTTGACTTAGATCAAAATTTATTGAGAAAAAAAAACAGGAATTAATATTAAAATACGACCATAAAAATTCCAAGGTATACATCTCCAAAACACTAAAACGACAATAACTGTTAACATATCGCAGAAAGAATATCTTAAAAAAAAACATGTTCCCAGAACATTCCCACCCTCGAAACATTCATACTAATAACCACATTAATCCCAATGACCCCTTTACCGTTGCACAGTACCGAATATGTAATAACGTTTCCTCGCTGAAGCATTTCCTCCTCGTTACTTCCCAGAGTATAAAGAGCGCGAAGATAAACTATCTCTAATATAACCAAGGCGCACGAAAGAAGAAACAAAAAAAAAACATCCGACGCTTAGCGATGATCTTCATGGAATTCTTGATAGCGCGTTTACCGAAAACAGACGGATTTGAGGAGATCGCGTTCAGTACACGACGTCTCCGTTACAAAGGGTCCGACAGCTTTTTGACCTGAAAAATGCGAGCAATAAATCCGTCACGTGAACTCTTCTTCTTGGTGTCTTTCTTCGTCGCTGTAGTGGTCTTCTGTATTGTGTGTATGTGGGTTACATCTCATGATGTATGTTATTATTTTATGTATGAGTGCAGTTTGGTTAATTCAAAACGTACCTAGTTTGAATATTTTTCTTGGTTTATGATCCAAATTTTATTTTGGACTTAAAAATTAAATTAAATTTTCTTCATTATCGGTCGGTTAATAATATTTATTCCACACATGACTAAGGCTTCTAATGTCAGGTTTAACAAATGAGGCAAAGAAAACAGTAGTGTTACCCTTTCTTTCTTAGGGTTACTTACATCTGTCAAGAGAAACTGAAGAAGTTAAGCTGCCTTATTGAGTTGCCCAGTTCAAGGACTTCCTTCGTTGTTACTTTGCTTGTGAACCTCACTACTTGGAAGTTGTGAAAGCAGAAATCTTGGAAAATTCTATAGCAAGTGATTTTAGACAATATGAGGGCTTTGAACGGTGAACTGTCTGAACATCTAAAGCTGCAACATTTTCAGATACGAAATTAATAAACAAATGGAACAGAAAATACCTTATGAACCCGGCAATTGTCGTGCAGCAACAAGTTTTTTTTTGTGGATAAGAATGTGAGCCTTTTATCTTCTAGAGCAGTTTTTAAATTTTTAATTCTGTTTTCGTAGATCTCTCCATTTCTGGTAGACCCTCTTGCCATATATTCAATAAGCGAGACTGCATCAACATCCCAGAAAACAGTTGTCATCAGTTTTTTTTTCAGAAAATTGTGTCTTGGCCTTTCTTGGCGGTGGAGAGCCCTTATGAACCCCCTCCATGGATTCTTGTTTAGTAGGAGGGTCACAATGATGTACCCAAGTCACATCGCCGGTGATAATTCGAGATAAAAATGTTTTGTCCTTCTCCAATTCGGTCAAATTTTCTGGAGAAACTTCTTTTCTGTACAGTTTTTGTTCAGGTGTAAGCAATCTGGGTATCCACCGTGCAGACACCTTCTTCATACTCAAATCGTCATGCAATATGTTGAGAAGACTTGCTTCGGATATACAGACTTTATTGGCAATGACAGAGATCTGTACACGCCGATCTTTCAGTACCAAATTTTTAACTTTTCGCACAATGTCTTCAGTTCGAACTTCGACAGGTCGTCCGGGCTTTGGGTCAACATTGATTGACTCTCGGCCCCATCGAAAGAGTTTAGATCAATATTTTACTTAAAAATAAGATGGTGCATCTTCTTGCCTTCTTTTGTTTATTACGCTGCGATGTTCAACTTTAGTTGCACTCATTTTATCGAGAAGTAGACCGTCTCAAATCTCTGCAAACAGCATAAACTAAACACAACTTAGCACATGCACTTCTAACAGTGACAGCAATTTTCAATAATTTGTTTGACATCGTCACTCTTTTGTTTCATAGCTAGGTAGATAACATAAAAATACGCCCTCGTAGTTTAGAAGTTGAAGTGGATGAATCAATCATGACCAAGCAGATAGTGTCGTGGTCGAAAAATGAGGACTAACCCCCCAAATTTTGATGAGAAATCGTGGTGGTTGACTTACTTATTAGAATTTGAAGTTACTGCGGAAACAAATGCATCAATGGTTTCTGAAAAGGCTACAATCCTAATTGCAGCCTTAAGAGGAGACGCCAGTTTTACAAACTTTACGTTCAGTAGACTAGAAAGAGTATTTTTGATTGGTTAAAAGATTGGTTTGCATATCCTATGACTCCAGATAAGTTTTCAGAACACTTAGACGTCCAAATCTTCGTGGATGGTGGATGACATCTTGCCGATATTAAGATTAAACAGCGAAAGAGGTTCGAAGAAGTTGGGCATGAATTTGCTTACCCAGAATCTCGTTGTGGACTACAATATAAGTAGTCCCGAATAGATGGACTTTATTAACTGCTAATTTTGCTTTGCAGTGCCCGTTCGAATTCATAAATGGTACGTTAAAAGGTACTATTTCTGGTACCATGGCTACCAAAAATAACATAAGAGTTTCCAAGAAAGTATTTTAGATGACTCTCCTTTTGACAAAAAATGTCTTTTATTTAAATTTTATTACAGGTGCATTTTCAACAGATCAAAGTGTACACTTCTACATACACTTCGTGGTTTGTAGCGGGCAGCTCAAGTACACGTATGCTGGGATCGTTTCCTCTTTCCTTCCAGATAGGATCTCCGTCAGAGTGTGTAAAAGCGAATGCTACAGAAATATCATCGCATATATGCGTGGAGGTACAATAATAATAAACATATCTATCTGCATTTCGGTACATATCTGTCTCCCAGAGGTATAATGCATGCATGTGGCAATAAAAGTGATGACGCCTTCCATTCAGGACTTCGTACACATGTTGTTATGAAAGAAAGTTTGTACTATAAATATGATAGATGGAATATATGAAATGGGACTTAATTTATCTCGATTTCTTTTAAGGACATAAAGATAAAAGATGAAGGAATTGACTTAATAATTACATAACATTTATATTTCCTAAAAGTACAGATAAACTTCTATGATACCTATTGAAATTGCTATTATGTAATCTACAATATTTAAATTTGCACTTTAAATGAATTGCATTTCTGTCGACATTGTTTTGTAGAGTAAACGAACTGCGTTGTTAAAAAAAATGCCTATTAATGGTGTGCTTGTTCGTTAATTGAAATTTGAAACACACTTATGTCATGAATGTGGCTTTACACCGTTATTATACGGCTATTGTAAAAGTGAAAGTAATTTTTATGTATCTAGGACAACATTCACGGAGAAAAAAAATTAATTAAAAGCGATTCACATTCGTTTGATTCGCGAATATGTCATTCTGTATTATTGTAGATATAAAAAATAGTTAATTAAATTATGAATCGAGTTAATTTAGTTGTGTAATTCTGTTGTATTGTGTTGATTAGGTTTTGTAAGGGTTTACGTATTCGTACACGAATGGAAATTATAGATTTCGTTGCACAAATTTTACGACAAAGGAACGAGAAACATGTCTGTGTTCTCTTTGAAGACCTATCCGAATATGACTTCATTTCTAGTCCACACGTGGTAAACTGCAAAATTCAGATTTAAATTCAAATGATTCCTCATAGAGAGATAGAAATTGACAAGCATCAACTCTTGGGGAACCATCCAATAAACTGTGCTATTCTATGGAGTGATGCTTAGTTTCTGGTTCATATTCAAACACCCAAAACTCATCATCAATCACAGGTCTACAACAAATTCTACGTTTAGAAATTTTTACCTTTTCTTGAATGATTTTAACCTCCAGATTTCGATAATGACATCCTTTTTGTTTCATCACGTGAAAATTTTGTGATAATAATGATGTTTATAGTAAAATTTTATCATAAAAAGGCATAATTGGCAACGGTGTATTATATTCCCATTGATCTTACAACACGTCGATACTTGTCTTTAGTCCGCATTTGGTGTTACTTGTGTGAGTATTGCACTTATTAATTATTGTACATACGACATTGTTTATAACTGCATTTGTGAAATCGGCATATTATGCTTATTTTAGCATAAAACTTGGTCACCAAGATAAATTGTGGGCACCACACGTTGTATGCAGGGTTTGCGTAGAAACTTTGCGAAACTGGACAAAAGGTAGAAATAAATTATTAAGTTTCGGAATACCCATGATATGGCGTAAAACCAAAAAACCATAGTGATGATTGTTATTTTTGTTCTTGAAATATAAAAGGCTTTAACACCAAGAATAAGGAAAATATAACATATTCCAACGTCAGTTCTGCTATCAGACCTGTGCCGCACGGACCTGACGTACCAGTCCCTGTTCCACCCCAAGAAATTGAAGCAATAGTTTCATCTGACTCTGATGAGGATCCATATGATTCGAAAGACGTTGACTTTAATCCAGAAGAATGTATTAAACCAGAACTGTTTACTCAAAATGAACTGAGTGATTTAATAAGAGATTTACATCTTCCTAAAGATGGCATCCAGACCTTGCGAGAAAATTTGTTGGCTCCTGAACATCAACCAGTTTCTATAGAAACGGAGAAAAAGATTTGAGCCCTTATTTCAGTTCAGATGGAACTTTAGTATATTGTAATAACATTCCTGATTTACTTACGAAGTTGGGAGTTGCTTCGTATGACAAAGGAGAATGGCGTCTTTTCATCTTTTATAATTCTGCATTTATTGACATTTAATTGTAAACCACTAGCAGTACACCACTCGGTTAACTGATTGACCTCATCTTGTAAATATTAAGAATTAGTAATGGAATTTACTGCGGTAAAGATCTTGAGATCATCTGCAAACATATATTCATTAATATTAATTAATCCATCAAGTCATTAATGAATAGAGTGAACAAGAGTGGCCCGAGATTGGAACCCTGCGGAACACCTGAGATTGCATGAAACAGCTGCGATTTGTACCCATTGTAGATTACATATTGTTGTCCATTATACAGATAAGTCTCAAAGAATACTACGAGGAAATCACTAAAACTAATCATCCTCAATTTTTGTAGTAGTAAATTGTGTTCAATTCTATCAAGAGCTATTGATATATCTGTATAGTATCCACTTGTCCATAAGAATCGAATTTATCAAGTGTATATTGGGGAAAATGAGCCAAATTGGTAACTGTAGATCGTTTTTTCATGAATCCGTGTTTATCTGGAGATATCAGGTGGTTAACCATTAGATAAATTGTTGAATGAAGAACAGATTCAAAAATCTTTGCTAAGTTGTTAAGAATCGATTTTAAAGGATTCTCCTTTAAAAGTGGACTCACCTTGGAAGGTTTCCACAAGTCAGGACACGTTGCAGACGATAGTGCTAAGCCAAAAATCTTGGTAAGAGGATAGGTAAGAACTGTCCGACAGTCACGTAGATGGTCAAGATAGTATCCTAGCTCGGGATACCATCTTTTCCAGATGCTAACCCATCTTTAAGATTTTTAATGGCGGCGTCAGTGTCAACTTCACCAACCATAGATGTTTGTATATATGGGGTAGAAGTATGGATAGATGACAATTCTCTATCACCTGAACCTGTTGTGTAGACGCTGCTAAAATAGTGAGCAAATGCGTTTACAACATCCTGTGGGTTATCATACGTGGAATCATCGTAAGTTATTGTTCACGGTATTATAGTATATATACAGGGTGTAAAAGCCAAACGGAATTTTTTTTGATGTGGTGGGTGCTTAGTTATTGTAAACTATCGCTTATCTGGCTAACTGCAACTCCGCGGTGTAGTTTTTGTGTGTGTACGTTGTGTTCAATTTTAACAGCATCATATCGCCTTTTATGATGCCGCGCTGTTAATCACTTTGCTCCCAACAGCGAATGGCAAGTCGATCCGGGATTAAACTCTCTGAAAGAATGTCACCGTCCCTCCAGAAATTGAACCCCGGCGCCTATCGTCCTTTCCATTTTTAGTCAGCCGCCTAACCACTGCGGAAAAAAATAATAAATAAAATTTATAATAATAAACTCATTATTTCGTTATTGTTATTTATTCCCGAAACAAAATTTAAATTATAAATTGACGTTCTTCAACGTGAAAATCACGTTCCCTATCGAACCCCTACGAATGAAAGGTAAACCCCATTTTTTTTAATGGGAAGCATAGGATTGTGATATATCGTTTGAAAGGTCTCTTTATTCTCTATTCAAAAATGAACTATGAAGGTCAATGAAGTAGATGTTTTAAATGTCCACCATAATGGTCTTGGCAACATCCTAATCTTAACTAAAACTATCTTCTAACATTATTTAACATATCAGGCGTGATCGACCTAATCGCAAGCGTTCTCCGTTCTCTTAAATCATTTAAATCAAAAGGTTTATTCTTTTACAATGCTCTTCACATATCCCCATAAAAGAAAATCTAATACGGTCAGATCAGGTGATCGCGCTGGCCATTCTATCGATCCTCACCTTCCTATCCACAGATTGGGAAATATTGCATCGAGGTAGTGCCGGTCATTGCGTTGGTAATATGGTGATACTCCATTCTACTGAAACCATATCATATTTATTGGAACTTGAGGGTTTCCTGGATCAGGATATAAATTTGCCAAAGTTGGAATGATATCATTTTGAAGTAGTGCCAAATAACGATCGCCATTCAAATTGCCCTCAATGATAAATATGGTTTCCAACAATACCTGCCCAAACATTAACTTTTTCTAGGTATTGTGTGTGTTCTTCTCTCATCCAGTGAGAGGATACAACAAACTTAAAAACGATAACATTTTTGAATAGATAATAAAGAGACCTTTCAAACGATATGTCACAATCCTAACTTTCCATTTAAAAAAAATGGGGGTTGTACCTGTCATTCAAAGGGGTTGAAGGTAGGGATCGCATTTTCACGCTGAAGAATGTCAATTTATAATTTAAATTTGACATGTTTTGTGTATTTTTTATAAATATGTACAGTAACCGAAATAATAAATTTATTCCATTTGACTTTTACACACTGTATATAAGAGCTTCGCAAAATTTCAATGGTAGTTAGCGAAGATGCTGCAATGGCCAGCTACTATGCATATGTTGATGAAGAATCAGGTATGGCATCATAGTTTGGGGCAATTGTCCAAATATGAAGTATTTTCAATCTCAAGAGAAGACATTCTTGCATTATGATGTTTAAAACTAAAGAAATTTTAACTATGCCGTGTATTTATGTTTTCGAGTACGCATGTTATTTTCACATTTTAAGTCACGACTATAGAACTAGCAGTTCATACACCACACTCTTCTGATCCCAGCAAATACCCAGTACATCACCTTCAAACCATTGATATTCGGTTTCGGAATCAATGTGCTGGGTTGACCGGGCCTCACATATAATTTTTGGCGATAAAGGGTTGTCATAATGGATCCATTCTTCGTCCCCAGTAACGATATAATGCAGCAAAGAGTTCCCTTTTGTATCATTTGAAGCAGCATTTTAGACCTGCAAAATCGCCTTTCGATGTCTCTTGGTTTCACTTTATATGAAACCCAATTTCCCATATTTTGCCCCATACCGATGAAATGGCTTGTCGAGTCACTCCCAAAGATTCAGCAAGCTTCTTTTGAGTTTGTGTGACACGGGTCTTCGTCCAATAAAGCCTGGAATTCAGCGCCTTCAAACGTTGTTGGCTTTCCCTCACCCTTATTGTCGTTTGTATCAAAATCACCACTTTTGAACTGTCTAAACCAAACTTTACAAGTCGAAAGTGATGGAGCATGTTCTCCATAAGCTTCCCACAGCATGTGGTGACTTTCTGTTGCACTTTTCTTCAGATGAAAACAAAAAAGCAAAGCACATCCGTTATGAAATTGAGTCTAGTGGCATTGTTGATAATTCTTCGGTATTCATCAGGATAGTACAAGTTTTCTTGTTTGTGCAAAACATTTTCGATGCGGTCGAAATGTTTTGACTCTCTCCCATTATTATTAAAAAAAATATTTTCTATTTGTGGCATTGCAAGTTTCTCTGTCTGATTTTAATCAAGTTACTTTCTTGAACAATGACGCAGTAAGTTCAGCTTATCGATAAAAAAAAATTGTTTCATATTTCTTTGATAGCATCTGCCACTCGATTTCTGTTACCTTTTATTCGTATTTAGTAGGAGTATTATTAATCATACATATAAATTTGTGTTTTTCCCTAGATATTTTAACAAATGCAAGAAACAAGGGAATGCAGATCTTCACCATGCATGCATGCATGCATGCAACCTGGATCTCAGCATCTCGTTTCCTTAACGTATCCCCTCATATAATCTATTTATCATGCTAGATGGTCTACGCGCGCGTTACAGTCCCATAGAAGAAGCGTGTACTACGCTGACACCGTGAAATAGTATTGTCTCTAGCTGTACTTAATGGAGTTTATCTCAGCATCGCAGTGGATGCGAAAGGAGACGGCGATACCCGCTTCGAAAACGGATCAGAGCGAGTTAAACAGGCGAAGATAGTTTCTGCTGCTTCCTAGAACTGTGGAGCGAGGATGCGGTTGACAATTTATTTTATAATGGTGGGTGTGTGTGGCTGTATAACAGGTATTGTGCCCGTCCACTGGTCGCAGTTACGATTGCGAAAAGGACGGCCGTATACGTTCGGTATACGTTCGAAAAAGGATGGGAGATTTTTAATGCCGTACCAATTGGAATCTGTGTTCTTTAGTTTTCGTTACATCTTGCGCGCCACTGTAATTTAAACGGTCTCCCTCATATATACCTCTTTCGGTCCTTGTGTTTGTGTGTATAATGTAGTGTAGATATAATTTGGTCTTTTCCCACGTGTGCACGATGGTGAATTCTTTTATTTAGTTAAAGATATACCTACTACATTGGGTTTGGTGGATTATTTTGCGATAGGTTTGGAGTCACTCTATATAAGAAATATTTTGATGTGAAAACCTAACAGACAACGATGAGAAAAGAGGAAGTGAAAGAAGCGGCCAATTTACCCTAATTTCGTTAACACGAACGATTCTAGCGATATCAGATGCTTAATGATACACCTTCGTCTGGCCGAGGCACGAATATGCACGCATAAATAAATACTAAAGCCCGATACTTATAAAAGGTGTAGGGGGTTTATACGAAAACGTTATTAGGCCCATAGGCGGACAACACCATATTGAGGCGAAAACGCAGCAAGTATTAAGCATCAGGCGTCCGTATTTGGGGGGGGGGGGGTGTACACATTGCGTCGTTGTTCCGTGATATCGAGGTAGGCCTCGCGATACTATCTTAATTATGAGTAAAACGCGTTATCTAGCTAGCTGCGACCGCGGTGCGTGCCTCGGTCCCTCGCTCACTTGACTTGTTTTTCACCCTATATATACGTCGACAGCGACACGAAGAAAAAAATGAGCTGTATAAGTTGCATTATAACGAAGGTGCATGCTCGGTAAACGTATTTCAAAACTGATCTAAGAAAAAAAATTAAAAAAAAAACGACGTAAACGGTTGACAGCTGAGCAATTCTTTATGAAATAGCTATACCTACTGATCATAAATATGTATTTACATGTATATTAAAAGCAACAGCAAATCCATTTTGACTGAGATAATTATCTACAACAATATACTACAAAATAATAAGTTGAGCTTACACTTTCATCTTTTTTCTTGGACAGATATGTCAAGTGCAAAAAGTCACAAGAATATCAAGAGAAAGCCAGAGTAAAGTCGAGAGAAAGTTGAGAAAAAATTCAAGAAATTCAAGGCAGTCAAGCAAGTCAAGAATTTCATTTTATTAAAAAAACATAAAAAGAACATTACCAAAAAAACAGTATATAATAATTTAATTTTCATACGTGCAGACAAGCGTAAAACTGTAAGACTATATTTCAAAAGCTGATAATTTCTTAAACCCGGATAAATATACTTTGTTCAATTATAATCCTACTAACAAGTTCCAAGAACAAATTTTATTAACACCATTAATAACTCAACGAGCCTGTTTGACACAAGTAACTTTTTTGAAAGACAGAAATTAAGAGTGATGAACCCACAAATCCCAAAATTATACTCCCTAATTAAATTACATAAAGAAAATTACCCGATTAGATCGATAGTAACCTATGTTACACCCCCAGCGGTTAAAATTTCAAAACACCTTATAGACATTATCAATAATCATACCAGACTTAAACCCAAATATAGTATAAAAAATTATTATGAATTAATTAATAATATTAAAGATATTAAGTTGCCGAGAAAAACCAAATTAATCATAATAAAATATAAAAAAAATAAATACAAATTTTTTAGACCTCACACTTAAACGAGTTAATGACAAAATAGATTTTTCAATTTACCATAAAGAATCACACACCGACACTACTATTCACTATAAATCAAATCATCCTCATTCACACAAATTAGCCACTTATCACAGTATGACTCATAGGTTAATTAATATTCCAATGTCAATAGAATACTATATTCTAAAACAAATTGCGAAAAACAATGGGTATCGCCCAAATTTAATAGACAAATTAATAATCAAAAAATTGTTTAATAAAACGTTACTAGAGGTGTATTCGACTACCAAAGACAACACGATTAAGGGTGAGTTTATCAATGTGAGGATAAAAGTGTTAGGTAAGTAACTGACTGATATTGCTAACTGGCAGATAAAATTTAAGCAACTACAATGCTTTATCTTGCAGATAACTTCTATTTAACACTCAATAAACGTTTCATTGTAATTATTTTACGAATAAAATTTTATCTGCAAGTTAATTTATTTATCCTCACATTGATAAACCCACCCTAAGAAGTATTTTCTTATTTAGGTTATGAACAAGATAAATTTATAATAATAATAATAATAATAATAATAATAGATCTTTATTAATCCAACAGGCCAAGGCCCAATAATAGGATCAATTACAAAAGCGAGTACACTAAAAAAGGAAACAGAAAAAGCAATAAGTAGCCAAATTGTTCTCTAATTCGCTCCATAACTAAGAAGAGAAAGAAATAGGGTATAACTTCCTCCAATCACATGTTCGCCACCCTCGCCAGGATGTAGGTCGGCACTCTTCTCTTGATGTTGGTTCTTGCGAAGGGGACTCGAAATGTGGTCTCGTACCTGGAATTAATTCTCGGTACAAGAAAGTCCATACTACCCAATAGGAAGGGACAATCGATCTTATTGTCCAAGAGCTTATTTATAAATTTCCTACATATTGTGTCCCTTCTGTCGCACAAGGATGCATGGTATGGCATCCTTGTGCGGCCAGGAGAACATCCTGAGGTATACCTCTTTCGGGGTAGATTCCATCCAGTCTAAATGATAAGTACTTCAGGAATCGTCGATGAATACGGTCCAGAGACATGGACTCGGAAGCATACACAGGATACCAAATAAGAGCAGCGTATTCTACTTTACTTAATACAAAGGCAAAATATAAGGATTTAAGTACATTTACGTCATTGAAATACTTTGAGATACGCATCAAAAAGCCCAGACATTTGAAAGCAGCGGTGCATGTATTGGAGAAATGTGACTTAAAAGTAAGAGCTGAATCAAATAGTACTCCTAGATCCCTGACTTCAGCGCCAATCTTTAAAAAATGCCCATTGATATGGTATTGGGCATGAGAGACCGTGGAGGAGCGTGAGTAAGTGATAATACAACACTTGTCTATATTCAAATTTAATTTGGAATCTTCACACCATTTCACCAACGTGTCAAGGTTGTGCTGAAGCGTAATTGAGTCATCGTCAGAAGTAATTTCCGAATAAATTTTTGTGTCATCAGCTAAAGTATGGGACAATCAATTTTGAGTAGTAAGTCGTTAAGGAAAAGAACAAACAACAAGGGGCCTAAGTTTGACCCTTGAGGTACTCCAGATGTGGGGACAAAGACATTTGAATGATAACCATTGTACGCCACGTAACATGGCCGTTGACATAGGTAAGATCGTACAAGATTTATACACGAAGGTACCAAACCATATGCAGATAATTTCGACAATAATATTTCGTGATCAATCAAGTCAAATGCTTTAGTTAAATCGGTGTAGATTACATCTACCCGACCACGCCTATCTAGAGTTTCACCAAGAAATTGTGCAATTGTTGCTAAGTTGGTAATAGTAGATCTACCGGGAAGAGAACCATGTTGATGAGGTGAAATTAAAGAACTCGTACGTAAACATTGCGATACAGTACTTTCTCATACACTTTAGCGAAGTTAGATATAATGGAAATTGGTCTGTAATTTGCTAACAATGACGAATCATCTTTTTTGTGTACTGGCACAATTTTTGTTTTCTTCCATCTTTCAGGAAATGTACATGACGAAATAGAGAGATTGATAATAATTTTTAAAGGAAAGGCAACCACATACCTACAATCACGAATAAAAAAACTGGGAAGTAAATCATCCCCTGCAGTGAGTTTATTAGGGAACATAGCCATTAGTTGAATAAGCTCATCGTCATTTATGAATTTATTTAGAAAAAACAACACTTCTGCTTATGTTTTAATGATAAATTTGACATTCTTCATGTACAAAACAAAAGTAGAAAATTAGATTTACTCGAATGTATAGAAATCAACAAATTGAAAAATTCAGACAATTTATTAAACGAGAAAGTAAATTTGAATCAATCGCCTTTATTAAACCTATATCTTTCTAGTTCTTAGGTTTTCCCTAATCCTTCTAGTAATAATGTAGGTCTCTTTTGCATACGGCCGATTGACTTAAGAAAACTGTCCTCTTTAAGTAAATACATTTGAATTGCCCTCTGTAAATTTTTAGTTATTGGTTAATGTTATCATTATATTTGTCTATATATAATAGAGTTGTTGTCTAATTGTAATAATTTAGAATATGTTATCACCTGAAGAAGCTACAGTGTAGCGAAATAGCTGTTGTGTTTTCAACTAAATATAGTGTAAATCTGAAACAATTGTTTGTGTTTTATTTCTATTGAAACATAAAACATATTTTGATAATAATAATACACAATTTGTTCACTCTTAAAGCTCCCCATCCAGCCTAAGAGCTTTAATAAACTGTAATAGCTGTGATGATTTCACATAAGGCATTTCCTCTTCGTCTATGACGTCTTTGCCGAGATGGTTGGCACGGGTTCGCGTTATAACGATGTAGTTAGATGTCAGGTCCCCCCGAACCTGCAGTTGCTATACTGTTTCAGACCTATCCTTGTTCTGTGTTCCCCCAGGTGGCAACGGGAGATTCTTTCTTTCCTAGGTGATCATCCCTATAATGCAAAACAGCTTCGGTGTCACAGACGAAATTGTGGAGGCCTTCCTTGTTCTCTCCGTTTTTTTTTGCCTAGGTTGTATCGTTTGCTAAGGCACTCCTAGCCTAATTTCGAGCTGATGGTGTTAAAGCTCAGCACCATTGTAGCTGCTTGACGATTGGGGAAAATTGCAATGCTTTCCTTCCGATGCTCCTGTCCAGGTGCAGTTGAGCACGTCTTCGAATCGTATTGATCTCCGCTTGGAAAACATTAAGGTATACTCTCACTGGCTTTGAGTATTTGGTTCCTGACCTGAATACGTAGGAATTTGTTTCTTTCTCAGTTTTGAAGCTATTCACATACCATTTAATGGTATTTGCCTTTAGGGAGTAGATGCAGGATTCTCCTTATCATTCTCTATTATTACTTAGCTTCGTAACAAAGTTTTTTTTCGAAGCTATATTTCCTAATCATTTCATTGTTTGCCAACGGACGATAGCAGGAATGTTCCTCAGGGAAGCGTGTTCGTCCACGGTTGTCATAGTATTTTTATTCTGATGATATAAACTGTATAGTCTCATCAAATAGTTTCGACGCTGTCGTTGGTAAGATCGCAAATGCTTACGGTTCTATTAAGCATTGGATGTTCGCTGACAAATTGGTCTTAAACTCAGTTCATTCTTTGTAAAAATAATTCGGTAGATAAAATGCCTGGTTTCGGCTTACATGATGAGTTTGTAACTTTTCATGAATCTGCTAGGATTTTAGTAATTATTGATCAGGAACTAAAGTGAAATAGTCATGTGAATGCTTTATGCGCTGAGCTTTCGAGAACTTGCTTTGCGCTTTGTAATTTAAGAAAAAAGTGGAGCTCTGAAGTTGTAATTAAGTTTTACCGTTCTAACTTTTATTCTAAAATAGCCGTAACAAAAAATTGCAAATATGTATAACACTAAAAATGTATGACATTTACAAGCTTAAAATGATCAAACATAAAAGGACCAACCTACGAACTCAGTTATTGGAGCAAAGCCAAGTCATAGTTCAGGAATTTTGCTTGCTCTCTCTCCAGCTTTCGTGTAGGTCTCTATGCCATTCGACTGTATTATATGTATGCAATACTCCTAAGAGTATAAGAAATATGGAATGATTTCTCTTAAAACGTATAAAATAGCAACAACTGATCTCCGAAATAAAATTAATTCATTAAATGGTTATTCAAAAACGATGCTCCAAGTAATGTGTCCAACACATGTGGTTTGACATTTTATGTAAACTCACTTTGTATACGTCGATTGAGAAACCAAGATGGAACAAAGAGAACCTTCCAGACGAATACCGACTAGCGACGCCGGAAACCACTCGCGATAAAGAAAACATCGGGAAAGTCAAAGAAATTCTTCAAAGCGAGCGCTGTGCGTCTGCGAGACTCATCGAAGGGGAAACTGGGATATCGAAACGCACAGTCCATAGTTTTGACCGAAGATTTGGGCAAACAGGAGGTCTGTGCGCGCTTCCTGCCACACCCTCTGACAGACGACCGAAAAGATTGGAAAGTTGAGCACTGCAAAGACATCTTAAAAATTCCCTAAAGGAATCCGGCAAGCATTGCAACTGGTGATGATGAAATGTGCTATTTTCAATGCAAGCCAAAAACGAAACGTCAGAGTGTGGCATGGAAGTCACCCGAAGAGCCAAAAGAAAAGACCAAATCGAGACAATACTGACCATTTGCTTCAATTCAAAGGGAATTGTTTATAGAGAATTTGTACCAGAAGGTTAGACGGTGAACGCAGAATATTATCTGGGAGTTCTACAACGATTTTGAGCCAGAATTAGACGAGTTCGAACGGAATATCGACACACACACATCACAAATCCATCATGGTACGCCAATTCTTAACCAAAACCAATGCGTCATTCTTATCGATCAGCCACCGTATTCACCTGATTTGCTTCACAGTCTATAGAAATTTTGATTACCACACCCTCTGACAGACGACCAAAAAGGCTGCAGATTTGAGCATTGCAAAGACATGTTGAAAATGTCCCAAAGAATTCGGAAAGTACACTACTGTGTATAATTAAGAGACCACTTACTTTGCAAGTAAAATTCCTTTTGTTGTTAATTACAAAAAGAACAAGGTAGGCACCATTTAAATAAACTTTATTTTAATAAATTAATTAATAAATCATAAAACTAAAATGAAATTCTCGTTAAAAGATATGTTAATATCTTGTGCGACCACCTTTTGCAGTGATAACCCATCTTATTCGTCTAGGGAGGTTACCGACTAATTTAGTGATGAATGTTTGCGGAATTCTGTTCTATTCCTCTTCTAGTATAGTGAACAACGCATTCGCGTTGATTGGATTTTTCTTTTGTTTGGCCCCTTTCCAGATAGTCCCAAACATGTTCAATGATGTTGAGGTCTGGGCTTTGAGGCTGCCAAACCATGGTTTCCGCAACATCTTATTCCGCTAACTCATTTGAATATTGTTTTGCGATCTGAGCACTATGCTTCGGACAAACTGTCTTCTTCGAGAACCAAAAGTTTCAAATTTTGACTCATCAGTCCATAACAGGCGAGACCAATCTTTCAAGATTTAGTTTTTGCATATTATTTTTGCTTGTTTCCCGTCCGTTTTTTGCGAGCTATGTTGCCTCTAAGGCCTTACTGAATGAGGTGTCTGCGAACTGTGGACGAATGGACTACAATACCCCTGGCCTCTCGTAGATCTTCAGCTAACTGCGTTAAAGATTTAGGTAGTGCGATTTCGGAGTGAGCTAAGGCGCAAATAATTATCTTCTGTTTCCTTCAGCATTTTAGGTCTTCCAGCTCTTTTATGATGTTCTACTGATCCCATGTTTGCATATTTGTCTAAAATTTTTTGAACGGCAGTTTTCGAACACCCCACTTCTACAGCAATTTTGCGCTGACTGTAGCCTTGTTGTTTTAAAAAAACAACCCTATCGCGGTCGTGGATCGATACTTTCGGCATAATTCTAAAACACTTTGATTTTACCATTAACAAACAAGAAATTGAAGCTTACCACTTTCTAGTAAACAACATTCTTAAAATATAAAAAATTCCCTCTCTCTCTCTTAATTATGCACAGTAGTGTATGACAGCCATGGTAGCTGGTGATGAAGAGTCTTGTGTTCAATACGAGCCGAAAACAAAACGTCAGAGTGTGGCACGGAAGTCACCAAAACACCCAAAATAGGACAAATTACGCTTTCACAGACAATCCTGACTCTTTTCTTCGATTCAAAGGGAATTGTTCACAGTGAATTCATCTCAAGGGGTCAGTCGGTGAACGCAGAATATTATCTGGGAGTTCTACAATGATTTTGGACTAGAATTCGATGAGTTCGGCCGAAATATCGAGAGCCAAACAGTTGGTTTTTGTTGCATGACAATGCATCATCGCACGAACCCATAATCCTACATGATTTCTTGACCAAAAAAGGCATCATACAACATTTCAAATTATTTAATAAAATCATTTTAAAATTTTGTTACATTATTATAATGATTTATATTTTTCATTTACTTACTTCAAAATTTACAAAGATCCAGTCGGTACAACAAAATCCATTTTGCCATAAATATATATTATATGCTACAGTATAATCCATGTTCGTTATTTATATCATCCGAAGAACCAGACGTGAAATATCCAACATATCTTTTACAATATAAGCGCACTGTCCGTTCCCTTAGGTATTCCACTAAAACATTTAAATTATTGTGGCTTGTTTGACATATAATGCGAACCCTCAAAAATTGTCCCCCGGTTTCCTAACTCTCGTACAATCCTCATCCTACATCGTTCTGTATTGTGGTTCTCAGCTCACGGTCGAGGTTACAACCTGTCCACGTGAAATTATTAGGCCACTCGGATAAAATATGTGCGGAGATCTATTTCTAACGACCTCCGAGAAACAAAACTGTTAAATAAGCTAGGAAAACTAATAAATATCTCTTGGCGACGGCCTTAAGAAGATGCAGTTTATTATATTCTCCGTGTTTAGGTAAAATAGGTAGAGAGAGGTTTTGTTTAAAAACGGTCGTTGGTTTTCTCTTTTTTTTTGTATGTCTATATAATCTTTAGGATTTCATTTACCGGAGCATCCTGCAATTATACAGCAAATTAGCAAGAAATATAATAATATTATTCAATCTTAACAAAAACTACACAACAAAGAACTGGAAATAAACAATACATTCATAGCATAAATAACATCCTTTTCTTCCCAAATAAAAGAAAACCGGTGTCATCTTCATCCAGTAAATTACTTTTTGTTATCCCCAATAATTGTTTCACTCAAATATCCACGGGACACATACAGATGTCAGTGTCTTAACTTGTAATTAACGTGATAATTTCGAGCATGTCCGAATGCGTCGCTGTTTCTTCTTCGATTTGTGCCTTTCGCCTGGTATAGAGCCTGCATTACAGTGCGGTCCCCGATAAAAACGAAATTCCGTCGGAGTTGGCTCTGCGTTTAACGGAATTTTTTCCACCTGACCAGTTTTTCGAGACGTTCGGACGTCGTTGTCAGCCTTGTCGTTCCAACAGCAGAAATTTTAATTAATTTATTAAATGAAATACAGTACCGAACGTATATAACGTTCGTTATAGACGAGATATTGCGAACTTCTTGTTTGTGTTGGGAATGTTGTTATTGCAATTTATTTTCTTGTTGCTTTAGTATAGGTATTCCATCGTATTTTTTAAGATGTTTAGATTTTCTAATCTTGTGTTGTACACTACAAATTACAATTATGGTTCATATTAAAAAGACATCATCTAATGTAATGTGGACATATTTACACTAGAAATTTTGTCAGCCGTTTTCCCATGATGGTAATCTAGATAAAAATCGACAAAATTGTACAGCTTTTTAATGACAGTGGGGCTAAACCAGTCAACGGATAATTTATTTCCTCAATTGTATTTACTCTCACAGACATAACATATGTATGTATGTATGTACTTTATTATGTTTGTATTAGAGTGAGTCATATTATTTAATGTTCTTTTAGAACATGTTCTATGTACAATTATTATATAATATTAAATTTCGGACAACTATGAACAAGTAAAGTGGTAATCTTATGGGTTAGTTTGCAAAGGTTTAGAAAGAGCCACAAGTGATGTTGATCATTCAGCTATTATTTTTCTGTAGTAGTAGTAGTAGTAGTAGAGGGATTTAAACACTTTTAGACAACTCTGCGCGTCTTCTCTCGATGATTTTTTCTCGTAAAGTGGTAAGATTAGATTAGATTAGGAATGCTGTGACTATACGAACCTGTTTCACCGCAATCTTTGCAGATTTATTGTGGTCCCCTTTTACCTTAGAGGACGCTATCGAATTTTGCCTTCTTAATTAGGTCTATCATTTTTGATGTAGGCGTTAGCTGTGCGGTCCTCTAGGCCCATTGCTAGAAACCTTGTCTTTGTTAGGCCATCGCAGTGGCACAAAACATGAACTGGGGTTTCTTCTTCCTCTTGACAGAATCTGCAGAGACCTACTATCACCTTGACAGTCTTCCTGTCTTTACTCAGTAGGTCTTCAGTAAACTCAGGCCTCTGGAACTCCTTTGCCTGTCTTTGTCCTGGTAATCTTTTCCATCATTCTTTGGTCCTGTTATATGTCCATTCACTTCACGCCCATGTGGTTGGGGGCCCAGGCCGAAGTTAATTTCCTTTGGGTGCCCACCTCGTTTAGGGCTCTTACGCAATCCCAAACCAGCACTTGCGAAACTGATCGCTTTACGTGCTGCCTGACTGTCAAACTAAATAGCAACGCTTTTACCTGGTTTGGTCCATCTATCTACTTCTCTGACACAGCGGTGAATCGCTGCAATCTCAGCCTGGAATATCGTCGAGTCCTTGTTGAAGCTCAGTGAAAGGCCTTGCTAGGCCTCTTTCCGTAAATGCCAGCTTCTACGCCGCAATCAGTTTTAAAGCCGTCTGTGTACCAGTTTGAATTCGCTCTTACTGGGGGGCCATGGTCCCAGTCCTTCCTATCTGGTATTATAACCTGATATATCCTATCTTGGTTGAATTTCTGAACCATGGGGTCGCTTGGCATCCCCGTTAAGGACGCCGCCATGAGTCCATCTAGTAGTTTTTGATATTCAGCACCATGCGATTTACGTATCGGTGTTTGACTGTGTATGAGTCTGTATGCTAATCGAGTGGTTAGTAACGTCGAATAATAATTCCCAGTTATTATTCCACCCTCATCCAGAAAACTAATCATGATTACTCTATGGCAATTCCAAAAAAAACTGAAGCAAGAACTTTTCTTGCAGATTTTTGAACGTGAAACTTCTTAGGCCTTAGAGAATCAAATTGTCTCAATTTCATCGATTGTTACTTTGTTTTTGGGTCGTAGAAATGTACCCAAGTTTCATCCATAGTGACAATACGGCTTCATAAATCTGCGCTTCATTCAGACATTTGGGGATCTATTTTGCAGACATGTTTCTCATGCCGAAATCGACGTGAACTATATGATGGACGCGCTCATATAAAATATTCAGTGCGTCAGATATTCGTTTTAGCCCATTGGCATGAATTGCATCAACATTTACGGGGCACAGAAACTGACCTGATGAACTGAACGGTAATGATTACCGTTGACTGTCTCGGTGGCACTTTAATTTTCAAAAAAGTACGGTTTGATTATCTCTTCTACATACATGATACGCAAAATTGTAACTTTTTGAGGATCTATCGGCAGTTCTTGGAAGGAATGTGGTTTTTCGTTTAGCCCAGGTTCAAGCATTTTGCTTTCCTTTGAGGCGAAAGGCCTTGGGCCTTGTCACGAAATATGATTTTGTTGTCAAATAAATCGTCAGCTTGCAATTTCTACGCTGTTCAACGCTGTCCATGATCGATAGATTGTCAGGTCATGAACTGCGTCAACATATTCGGGGACGGACACAGAAACTGCGCTTCCCGATTGGTGTTCATCTTCAATGCAAAATTTACCCCTTTTGAAGCTTGTAATCCAACTTTTCACGGTCGCATACGAAGGGACATTGGTGGCCAAGGGTATTAATGATGGCCCGATACTCCAATTTTTCGATTTTCACAATTTCGGCTGACATCCTTTTTTTTCAAAATTTGACACTCCTGATATGTTATTTTTCGTTGCTATGGTATCGCAATATTTTCTTTATTTACGGAGTCGGGCTAGGCTAACTAGTTACCAATATGTACATCCTGGTAGATCCTCGAAAACTGAAGTTTATCGGATTTAGATCGGGCGAATGGGGTGGCCAGTGGGGTGGTAGGTGAAACTTGTAGTCTGCCAATCCAGTGACTAAATGATGTGGAACTCTTGACCATACATATACCTATGTTGTGAATATTCATCAATCCATTTCGTGTAAAGATGGCTTTATCTGAAAATAAAATGGACCTGACAATGGACATTTCCAGTCTGCGAGGCTATCATTCTAGTACTATATGCTCCGATTTACTACCACTATTTGTAAAATTTGCTGCTGCTTATTTGGTGTAATTTTACGTGATCGTCCACATTGTCTCATTCGTTGTTGTTTGAATTTGCCAGTAGCTCTCTTAGGCAGTGCACTAAATTTGAGAAAAATCTCCGGTTTGGGCGATATCGACTTATATACATTTCTGTATAATGTCTACTAACTAAGTAGGGTTAGAATCCCATTTTCGTAAAATAAGGTTAAGTTAAAAGCTAATTCCGATTATCATCTTGAATTTTTAGTTAATTGTTTAGAAAAATTAATTAAGGTACTAAAGTAATAACGATTACAGGAAGTTGTATTTGCCGAAATGGTAGCTAAGGGATGTTTAATTAAAATTTAAAAATATTTCGTAAAGAAAGCAAACCAAAATTTAAGACCAGAAAAAGTTGAATTAGCTTACACTAAAAAATGAGTGTCAAGACCATTAGACGTCTATTAGCGTTTGTCAGAAAAAACCGAGGAATCAAACAGCACCACACTCCCTATTTTTTATAATAGTTCGTTAAATTTGTTCATAGAAATCATATCGAATCATATATGCTTAGCAAAATCTGCACCAAATTTGAAAACGATATTTCAAAACACAGCAGAGATATTGATAGATATATCGAGTGATTATAAATGTTTTAATATTTAGTTTGGCAGCCCTGAAAAATTGGCTTAACTGGTTGTACGTTTTAGATTTATCTTTTTAGGTTAGAATTATTTAAGTGAATCAATGTCAATATAATGTTGCGCAATTGTTGCCATCTTAAATCATTCATCATCTTCAATCATTCAATCATTTATACTCACGCGTTACTTTTTATTTTTATTTAGTTAACTTTGACGCTCTTCAAGCGTTCAAATAGAAAGTGACATAAGAAAAGTCCCATTATTTTAACTCAAAGAATATATGGTTAACTTTCAACTTTCAAATATAAAGAATCTGAGATAATATAAATGTTTACAGTTTCGTTTTTCAGCGCCCTTATGAAAATGCGACCAACTATTGAAGTACAAAGACTACTGACGTCACGCAGTAGAATAGAGTATTTTTTGTGCTGACTTGATTGCAATTTCGACGAATAATTCTTTTTCAGATATTGGCTACCATGAAAATATATCTGACGTGACAATCTATGATGACAATCATGACATTGTTTATCTAATTACGCCAATTCTGAAGTAACTTTCGATTACAAACCTTTTGCGTTGTAACTCCAACATATTGAATAAATAATCAAATGTAAGCTTCTCTAATTTAGGTTTATCACTGACAGCTGTCACAATTTGAAGTACAATGCTCGCTCAAGTGAAGTGTAGTGGTAGCATAAAAATCCCTGGTTCGTTTGTTTTTTACATTCTACAGTTAGCTACACTAAACAAATATGTGCTTGTTATTTATCCATTTATTACCGTCTATATACTGCTGTTAATTTACCTGCGGTTTTCATCGAGTTTCCACCATATTTGTAGATTACTAACCTTCATAGAATCTGTCAAAACAATTTATATGCAAATTAGTTCGCGCTATGATTGCTGCCAATTACGCAGTGTTCCCAACTGTAAATTTTATGATTCACCCTTCAATTGACTTTGTTCACCCTGTACAATTTAAAACTGTCGCAGTGTCGTCAATCTTGCTAAAGAAAACACTTTAAAACTTTATGTTGACACGCCTGTTTGTTTAAATCAAATGTGTCAAAAATTTGACAGGGTGAAAGTCATTAATATTGATTCACTTAAGTAATTCTAACCTAAAAAGTTTTTAGGGTTGCCGAACTAAATATTTACTTCAAATATTTCTAGTCACTCGATAGCTAGCAGTATAGCTAACCTACCACATTGTCCCTCACTGTTAATAATAAAATTTTCCCATGGTTTTAGACTGCTGACGTAAAAAGGCGCCTTTATTTTTCGGTTTGAAATTTTGAAAAATTTTAATCGAACAGTTTTATGAAACGACATAACATAGGAATAGATTGAAAACAAACCACTATTACTAGGAAGGAAGGTTTAATTCCGAGTCACTAGATGGAGTAGTGTCCCCCTTGTAAATGGAGTAATAGAACTAAAACTAAGTTTAAATCCTGATTAAAATGCTAGATAAGTTACCGTTAAGAGTCAAGTAATTATACAACTGTACCTTAACAAGATTCTCCCTAACTTAATCCCAATAAAATGTTAATTTTGGCGGATGTACCATTAACTGCGCAGTATTTTTTTGCCTATAACATTACCGTAATACCTACTGTAACTCCTTTGTGTAGAATAACTTCCACCTAATTTACATGCCCTCAACGGGACATAGGACACATAAATAAAGAAATATGAACTCGTTAAATTCTAAGAAATATGTTCCTCTAACGTTTCCTTGACAATTACGGCATTTATTTATTTTTTTATTTTACTTCAACGAATTACCGTACTACACTACGATACAACAAAGGTTCGAGCTGAAACATAGCCGTACATAATAGTCGTAGTGGAATATCAGATTATGTTCATCGAAGGGAAAGCTATTCTTTTCGCTGGTGCACATTAAAATTCCAACAGATGATAATCTGCATGCTAAACGCGCCCATTAAAACGGCCATAAATCCATTTCTTCTGGCCCTCACTTCTTTATCTTTCATTACAAATATTTAGATACACAAATTAATCGCTACGCGCTACGTTGATGGTAATTCCGAATATTTTAGATGCTTTGTACTTTTGTATTTTGCCGTGAAACGATCTAAAGGAGATGTTTACTTTTTCATTGTTTTATTTTTTTAGGTTTCGATACGACATTTTCGATAGGAATCGGTACAAATATTTATGAATTTTAACGAAATATTACTCACAATCTGATAAGTATCGAAAGTATAAAAAAAAACTAAAGACAAACTCCTACGTAATACACATAAACTAGCGGTGTGACTATAATCCCTGTTGACTTATCGCGATAACAAGAAGCCAACGACGTAACCAATAGTTAACGGTGGAAAAAATGATGAATGCGAGCAAGCTTTTTGCAAGTAATTTGACATAAAATAACCATAAATTAGGTAATCGCGTGACACCTAGAGACGACGAAGCAGCAGAAGTCGCGCAAAGCATGTCGAAGCGGGTGAACAATGTATACGAATTTAAGCCCTAAGTACGTACCTCCTAATATGTAATTTAATTTTTAGAAAAGGCTGTTAAATTTGTATCCCCTGTTAAAAGATTACGACTATGGCGTTCGCAGTCTTTTGGATAATTGAGATGGTATCGAAACGATTTCTTTTCATCGGCAATTTCAGTTTGGGAACTAGCCAGAAGTTGCAAGGAACCAAATCAGGTGAATACGGTGGATGATCGATAAAAATGATGCCTTTTTTTTGGTCAAGAATTTACGTACCATGATGGAGACTGCCTAGTCCTCGATATACCGGTCGAACTCATCGAAATCTGACCCACACACACACACACGTTGTGGAACTCCCAGATAATATTCTGCGGTCACCGTCTGATCTTTTGGGACAAATTCACTGTGAACAATTCCCTTTGAATCGAAGAAAATGGCCAGCATTGTTTTGATTTTGTTCTTTTCTTTTGGCTGTTCTGGTCACTTCTATGCCACACTCTGACGTTTTGTTTTTGGCTCGTGTTGAAAACACCACGTTTCATCATCACCAGTTACAATGATTAACATGCTTGCCCAAATCTTCTTCAATGCTTTCTCGATGCAATATGTTTCTTCGTTGCAGTTTTGTATATACCTCCCACATGATTTTGAGTTGTTGTGCGAGTGTCTTGAGATATTTCTCTTGGATAAACAAATTATTATTATTGGTGATTTTAATCTTCCCTACTTTAACAATGAAACATTGAATTGTTCTAAATGCACTACGCTCTGTTGCTGCTCTTGATCTGAAACAGTTTAATACTATAACAAATTGTGACGGAAGACTTTTAGACCTGGCTTTTTCGAACGTTGAATATAATCTCGATATCGAACGTGATGTTTTGTACCTACAGATCCGTATCATCCTGGTTTAGCTGTTACTTTAAATTTTCATAAGTCTTCACCTTTAGCTTTTCCAACTAGGATTCGAGGTATTTTGTCATTCAATGGTACTGTAGTTGATACGCCTCAGGCAATTGTTGATAGCTTTGGTAAGTAGTAAATATTGTTCTAACTATCTCCCCGAGTCAACTTTGACTGATATTGACCCCTTGACCAGTCGTATACCATTTTCTTTGCCACTTATAGTTGAAAAGGATGTAATTAAAATTATGGGTTCCTTTCCTGATAACGCTGTAGCTGATGGAGATGATTTGATACCGTCTTTTATTTTACGCAAATTTGGAACGGTTTTTGCCAAACCGTTAACTATGATAATTAATTTGTCAATAAAAACATCCTCCTTTCCTCATTTATGGCAGCGAACCAGGATTTGCTCAGTGTTCAAGAAAGGTACCAAATCTGAAATGAACAACTACAGACCTATATCCTTCCCTGTGATTTTTCTTACGTATATGAAAACACTAAGTGATTGATATGACCTCATCAACATGGCTTCGTACGTGTAACGGTCTACCAATACATTTGTCAAGATTTGGATACACAAGGACAAGCTGACGTTGTGTATACCGATTTTAGTAGCACCTTTGACACTGTTGATCACACGATTTTATTTCAGAAGCTTTCTGACTTTGGTTTAAGCTCCTCCTTTTTACTATTAATCGAGTCTTATTTAATCAGTAGATGTAATTATGTCCACTATAATGGCTGGAAATCGTGCACCTTTTTTCCATCTTCTGGTGTGCCGAAGGGTTCAAGCTTAGGCCCTCTACTCTTTGTTTTATACATAACCGATTTTTTAGAAAACCTATCTGGTGTACTAGATACAGGTTGAAATTGAATATTGGCAAATGCTGTTTTGTTTCCTACACTCGCAAACGGAATCCAACTGTATCTGTTTATGGTGTGAATGGTCAGTTGTTGAAGAAAGTTGAAACTTTCAATGACCGACGTATTCGTCGATTCTACGATGAGCTTTTCTCCACACATTAGAAATATTTCCTTGTCTGCATCAAGAACACTGGGCTTCATTATACGCGCTTTGCGATTTTTTGTCAAAACGACCAACTACTAAAAACGTTATTTTCTACATTCATTGCTAGTAAGTTGGAGTATGCGTCACAAGTCTGGTCACCACACTACATCTACCTTCAGCTTTCAATCTCAATATCTATCTTTCAAAGACAATGGAGTGTATCCAGAACGTGGGATTGACTATACATCGCTACTCCATATACATGGTATGACATCTCTGCGACTTCGCCGTGAATGCCAAGGTGCCCGTTTCATATGGAAGTTGGTCCATGGAGTTATTAATAGCCTATCTCTTCTTTCATTCCTTAACTTTGTGTTCCCCGATTTACCTCACGTTCTTTCACTTCGTTTTCTCTTCCTCTCTCTAGATCTAACATCCTTAATATATATATATAATATGTCATAAATTTTTAATGTTATACATAATTGCAATTTTTTATTACGGCTACTGCAATTACTCCCTAAAGGCAAACACTATTAAATGGTATGTGAATGGCTCCAAAATTGACAAGGAAACAGATGCCTACGTAATCGGACCAGGAACCAAATACTCAAAGCCAGTGAGAGTATACCCTAATCTTTTCTAAACGGAGATGAATACCATTACAAGACGTATTGAACTCCACCTGGGGTAGAACTGCGCCGAATCGACAGCAAGCCGTCTTGATACTTTCCTCACACTCCGATCCTCCCCTTCCCTTAAAGTGAATAAGTCCTTTAAGGAAAGGAGAACAGTGGGGTGTGGTAAAAATGTCGAGGCGGCCCGTTCTCTATTCGGTGTAGTTCTACCCCTGGACAGATAATATCGGAAGCAAAGCATTGCAATTTTCCTCGATAGTCAAGCATTTAGCTGAGCTATAACACCATCACCTCGAAATTAGGCTAGGAGTGCCTTGGCAAACGATACAACCTAGGTGAAGAAAACAGAGAGAACAAGGAAGGCTTCCAAAATTTCGTCAGTGAGACCGAAGCTGTTTTGCGGTATAGAGATGATCATCTTAAAAAAAGTACTCCAACACAGAAAGAGAAGGCTTAGAGCATCCCTCTTGGAGAATCTCTCTGGCTTGAGATATTCATTGGAAACTACAATAAGCATAGAGCAAAGACCTGGCTAGAACTAAGGAGAAACAGACTACGTATCCTTACATGTTTTCTTAGAGGACATTGTTACTCGAGGGAACACATAACAAGGATAGGTCTGAAACAGAATAGCGACTGCAGGTTCCTGCAGGGACCTGACACCTAACTACATCGCTATCACGAAAACCCATGCCAACCATCTCGACAAAGACATCCCCGTGCATATTTTTTAGCGTTTCGTACATTTCCGCATCACTTTTACCTAATTTAAAACAGAATTTAATATTTGCTTTTTGCTCCAGAGTTAGTTTTTCAACTGATTTATACAAAGCGATTTTACCTAAAATGTCAAACTACATTTTTTGAACGAATTAGATATGAAATCGGATAAAAATTGCAATGATTCGTGATTATAATAATATCTCGTATACCAACCATAACATTATTTAATATATTTCATATATTAAACGGAACGTTTGTCGTTTAATTTTACATAATTCTTATTCTTCTTAAGTTGAAGATGTATACAGAACTCGTCGAGTGATTGGCCCTCCTCGTTCCAGCATCCATGCTGCGCTGGGAGGAGCTCTGGGCTTCTTCATCTCTCAACGCGAGGAGACCGAAGAACGGACCTCTTGTAGCGGTCTCACCTCTTTCCCAAGAACTCATTCCGTACAACAAGTCGCACCGACTTCTCTTGCATACTTACGAAGACATTGTATAAACGCACGGAAACATTTCCTATTAAGTTCAAAATGGAGTTGGAACAATTCCTCTTTCTTGTTAGCGTAGAAAAAAGTTGCGGAGAATGACTTTTTACCGATGAGAAAAAGGTGTTTCAATTAACAAAGCGAATTGTAAATATAACGTGAAATAAATACTGCTTTTATAATTGTATTCATATATTCTATGGCTAGAAAAAAAAAATTATTGCAGTGAATATATTCTACTTTTATTCCTTTTACATTTTTAATAAGCCGTGATTCTTACTTATTTCTAATATAGTTCAAACATTTAAGAGACTGATTTTAAAAACTATCAAGCAACCTTTCTTGGTGAGGGAATTCTCCCTTAAATTTTGATTGACATCTGTGTCCTTTCTTAAAAAAAAGCTGTTCCCAGCGATGCTCCCATTTCTTCAACCCATTCAAATAGCACTCGGCATCTTTTTCTGCAAAATAACTGTTTGTGAAGGCGATGGCCTCCTCATTTGATGAAAATCTCTGTCCTTCTTGGGGTTATACCTGGTGAGTAATTCATCCATTTTTTTGCTATGATTATCGCTGAGGTGTCAGACGGAGCATTATCTTAGTGAAACAATTTTTTTTCTGAAAACGTGTTTTCCAAAAAATTCAAGTAATGATGCGTAGTATGCTCCTCTAATGGTTTTTTGCTGCTTGAAGATAATCGATTAAGGTAACTCCATCCCAAAAAATGGTGACCATCACTTTCCTAGCCGAAGAAACAGTTTTCCTTTTTTTTGACTTTTTTTCTACTGTTTTAACTGTATTTTTGTTTCGGGCGTATAATGGTGTATCTAAGCTTCATCTACAGTAATTAATCGGCCCCAAAACTCTGATTTATTGCGCCTAAACTAGGCCAACAGAGCGTTGGAACTGTTTATTCGAACACATTTTTGGTCTTACATCTGCAAGCGCGGCACCCAACGCGTCGATGGCTTTCTCATGCCTAAATCTTGTGTCAAAACGAAAGAGGAATCCAAAACAAGCAAAAATTGTTTCGACTGGGAAAGTAATGACGATTGTTTTTTGGAATAGGTAACTCATTGCAAAAAATGCATACAGCATCGTCTTCTTCGTCGGTTTCTACAGATTGTGTATCATCATTGTCGTCCAAAAATAGCTTTTTGGTAACAGCTCGAGCAGATTTTTTTTGAGGTTTTATTGTTTCTTTTGATTTTCAACTTCTGTTGCTTCTTGAACATTTGGAGTGTAATTCAAAATACCTTGTTTTCTTCGTTTACGCTTGTTTCTCTAAACTGTTGCTGAAGCAGAAGGTAAAAGAGATATTTCTGCGATGGAAATCTCTTTTATTTGGCTACCCTCACTTCCTTTTTTTTTGTTTGTTATTTTTTTTTGATGATTCACCAACTGAAGATGTAACAGCTCTATCTTCGTCACCAGTTCTTGATAGCTAAATCGTTTCACATTGGTCGTCCAGATCGACATCAGTCACGTTTGAAGGGGAAAACATCCAATCTGGAAATACTTCATTGTTAAAGGAGTAAGTATATTAAATATGCCTGCGATTTGATAATGTGAAATGACTCTGCTTGGATGATTTCGTAACCAATTCGTTAATTTCTGATTGTAAAATGTAGTTAATGGACCATAAAAACTCACGTCAAGGGACTGTACCCTATGTGTACAAAACATAATTTCATGTTCTTTTGCAAATGTCAGAACTGCCAAATCTTTGTGACTATTGTGGCCATCTACATAGAAGTAGTAGAATTTTTTTATCTTTTGTGGGTTTTACATACTTTGCTTCATCCATCAACTTACATTTCATGTTTTTTCCTAGGGAAAATGAATGCCGGTGGAACGAAGGTGCCCACGGCATTAATAGAACACACGACGGTGAGGTGTTGTCCCCGTTCGGCACTACTTAAGATGCCAACTTGCTTTCTACCTTTGGTAGCGACGATCTTGGTATTTTTTGATGGTACCGTTGATAAGCCAGATTCGTCAGCATTCCATATTTCATTTCATTCATTCATTTCATCTGTTTATGAGCAGAAAATTTGTGACGTATTCCTTTAGCTTCTGCTATTTGGTAAACTAACGTTCGAATATCAACAGCAGACATTCCAAACAATCGCGTTTCTAAAGCTTTTAAATGTTCTACAATTTCATCCTCTAAAGTTTTATTAAATGTGTTTTTATTACCCCCAAGTAACTTTTTGCCTCCCCCCCCAGTTTCTGTTTGTACACGCCTACGTAGCGTTGAGGATGGTACAGAATATATTTTGGAAGCCAACTGCCATCCCATCTTACGCTGCTGAATTGCAAGTATAGCTTCTTTCATATTTTGTTTTGCCCATGACTGGCGAGATGAAGTTCTTTTGTAACGACTCATAATTGAAACAAATTTTTTTGTTCTGAAAACATCGATCTGTCTGAGATCCGTAACTGCACTATGCCACCTAAGACAAAAGTGCAGAGAACCATAAGAACTGTTATTTCGGAATCAACCCAACAGAAACGCAATTCTTAACACTAACACATTATTGACCGGTAAGAATACTATATAAACAATCAATTTACTTACCGATCTTTGTTTGAAACAAGCACGAAGTGGCTGTTTACTGTTTCAGACAGAAATATTTGTTGGACACTTGTTTGCATCTGGTGCTGTAGACAACTAGACTGTTGAGCAGGGGAAACCAAACTACCTAACCTTTTATTAGCATTGTTTAAAGCGCTAAATTCAAAATCTCTTTTAGTAAACACTGTGGTATGCCAGCTCATCTAACATGCCACTCAGACAGATTTCCCCTAATATTTGAATGGATTGAAGACATGGGAGGAAAAGGTCCACGCACAAAATAAGTTTTTTTTAAATTCACACAACAATTGAAAAGAGTAAGATAATAAGATATGTTATCTATCGTGCCAGCATCTACTATCTTACTATTGCCGTGTCGTAACTGTCACATTTCATTCTTCTTTGAGTGTACCTACAGGGTGGGGCATTAGCGCGAAGTCCAATTACTTCTGTATTATAAGAGAAATGAGAAAATGTTATTAAGATAAAAGTTGAAGCGCATGAAGGGCTATAACCTAAAAATATGTTCAACTATACAGGGTAATCTAAACTTACGTTAGTTTAAATGGAACACCCTGTATATGTTTACTGTTTACAATTCTGCTAGGTCTTACCTTTATTATAATATAGGGTTTTGCTATGTTATTCAGTTTACTTTAGAAGATATGGAGAGTTTTGCATTAATTTAATAACAAAGTTGGCGCCTCCTACCGTACTACGGCTTCCACATAAAATAATTCATTTGCGCTAGAAACATTTCTAATGTGATCTCCTTTCATCAGAAATTATCTATTTATCGGCGTATTCAATATTTATATACAGGGCGAGTCATAACTCGGAATGTTTATTTTCTCACCTATTTCAAATGGAACACCCTGTATCATTTTCCTATAGCTAAATGCGATAGTTTTTGAGTTATTTGCGTTTCTATAAGTCGAAAATATGGTTTTGAGTAAAAACGGTTTTGATTCTGATTAGTTGAATAGCAATAGTAGACGAAAACTGCCGCTTAGCTGGGAAAATACAATTCTATACCTAAATCGCTAAAATTATCATTATCTGACGTAAAGTTGAGTGTAAAAAACAGTATTAGCTATGATTAGCTAGGACTGACCTGTGTGAAATTTATTTTAAAATTACAAGTTGCTTAAATGGGAAAATGGGGACATAAAATAGTAAACCCAAAGTGTTAATAAGATAACATTTAATTATGAAACTTGAAAAAAAAACAAAAAAAACATAAAGTAGGAACCAATTACAGAATTTAAAATTAATAATACTTTACTTTGTTAAACCACTTTATTTAAAATTGTTTACTGCAGTTTCAACGTTCTTGAGTCAACTAAAGACTTTAGTTTTGACAATGATCCAAGAGTGTTGTAACTGCAGTAAACAATATTAAATAAAGTGGTTTAACAAAGTAAAGTATTATTTATTTTATATTAAAAAATGTACCACAAAGTAACGGCTAAAACCATAATATAGATACATTTATTCTACTTAAACGGTATTGGTTCCTTTAGATTTTTCATAATTCATAGTTTCAGTCCGACAAAACCGTTGTAAAAAATTTTCGAAAGATTCTGTTCGTGGTTGTCGTCTACTAGAGAATTGCTGATGATAAAGTCTTCTTGCGAGCAAGCCATTCTTATTACTTCCTTCCAAAACAAAAACCATATCAATTTATACTTGTAAACAGCAATAAAATTATTCTGTTATATCAAAACTTTAAGCTCGTTAATAGCATCAATATCAATATTCTCATTCAATTCTGTCTCCTATAATACTTAAGAATCTTAACTACTAATTGTTTTGTTACTATTTCCATTGTAAATAAACTGCAATCGTAGTACTATAGGTACTTTATTATTTCTTAGCTCAGCATCACGGTGAACCAATTAAAATCAAACCCGTTTTTGTTTCAAATCATGTTTTCGACTGATAGAAACGCAAATAACTCAAAAACTATCGCATTTAGCTATAGGGAACGTGTAATAAATAATAAAGTTTGTGAATAGAGGAGTTTACTCCAATAATAAAATACAGGGTGTTCCATTTGAAATAGGTGAGAAAATAAAAATTCCGAGTTATGACTCATCCTGTATATAAATATTGAATACGCCGATAAATAAATAATTATTAATGAAAGGAGATCATATTACAAATGTTTCTAGCGCAAATGAATTATTTTATGTGGAAGCCGTAGTACGGTAAGAGGCGCTAATTTTGTTATTAAATTCATGCAAAGCTTCCCATATCTTCTAAAGTAAACTGAATAACATAGCAAAACCCTATATTACAATAAAGGTAAGGCCTAGAGGAATCGTAAACAGTAAAAATATACAGGTGTCCCATTTAAAATAAAGTAACTTTCGTTTACCCTGTTTTTATTTGACACCCTGTATAGTTAAAAATATTTTTAGGTTATATCCCCTCATGCGCTTCAACTTTTATCTTAATAACATTTTCTCATTTCTGTTATAATACAGGAGTAATTGGACTTCCTCGCACCAATGCCCCACCCTGTATATGTATTTATATACAATTTATGCTAATATTTGAATCAAGCGCAACTAGTAACGATAAATAACGCCTAGTAATTTACTATACACATCATAACTTGTAAGACGCTTTGTTGGAAATGCAATGAAGTTGTGCTAACATAAACTAACAATTTCTTCATATCAGATACGTGTACATACTGCAGGTTTAACACATGAGCAAATATAAATTCATACTGCCGACACATTAAACAGAAAAATGTCCGCGATTAAGGATAAAATAACGTAAAGTATATGAAACTATAATTTATTTACAAGCTTTGTGGGATTTACAGAAAGTTATAACAACATAATTATATTCAGTTTTGATTTATTAATTTAGACGTAATAATTTCATGCCAGAAGATGGAATTATTTAAATATTATTACAACCGCATCATAAGGCACCTACAAATAATACAATATAAACGAAAACAATGAATATCACGGTAGCATCTAATTCGTGCAAAGCGGTAGCCGTCTTCTAACACAATCCAAAGCTATTGTGTACACGTAGAATAAAAATGTATCTGTACGTATACAGCAGTAAAAGGCCGATACATTTAGCATTATGAAGGATTTATCATAAGAACGTATCGCCACTTTGTTGATTAACGACTCCACATCGCTTAATATGTATAAGGAGTTTAATTGTTGATACGCTATTTATAAACGTTTGATACGTTGATTATTTTCTAAATCTAGACAGCTCTGAATGTAATTACAATTAGCAACACGCTGATAAGTCAGGAAAAACGTTTAAATTAGTATTTTTCTCAACAGTTTGTATAATTGAATTGACGATGATTTGCTTTTAATAAGGAAAGAATGAGTGTGGTGCAAAATAAATTAATTAATTGCACTAGCTGTATTGCATTTTTTAAATGCTATTAAGAATATACACTTGTGTCCATAATAATTCGCACTCTGAATGCAATGATTCGAATTTCTAATCTGTTCTTTTCACCACAACTTTTAAAGTTAAAGAATAGTCAATCTTCAGCATTCTTGAAGCTTTCCTATAACAGTAACTTATGGTGAGGATTTATCGGAGTCAAGGCCCACTAGTCGGTTTTCAGAACATTCAATCCTTTAAAGCATTCTATTTGCTAGATGGTTCCTAACAAACCATGGCTTGATAATTAAAAAGCTGTTTTTCTGGCGAGCAGAAAAAGATTGTTTTTTAAGATACAATTGATGACGTTTTAAAGTTAAAATTCTGTTGCTACACCATATAGAACGTTGTAGCAGTATTCAAGAAGACTACAACCAGATTTTTCCCTTCTCTCCAGCGTATTGTGAATAGCTTCTGTAAATAGAAACAGTTGAATATTTTACAAAAAGACTTTTCCACAACTTAAACTGTTCATTCTGAATAAGCCCGTGTACGAAGACTTCTTCTTTGAGCAGTTTGCGGCTTCCGCAAGCTTAGCAAGACAAGAGCCAAGACAATATGGCCTAGACTTTAAAGGAATATCCCAAACGGAGGTTGGCATTGGCTGTATGGACCAGGATGCTTACAAACTTTAATAATAATAATAATAATAATAATAATAATAATAATATAGTTTATTTACTGTAATAAAGATTACAATAAAAGTCAGATTATACGGTATAAATATATAAAAACAGTGTGTATACATATATGACAAATACAATTATACAAATAGTGATCAGACAAACTAGAAAAAAGGTTAAAAGTTACATTTTAAAAATTCTTCAATTGAGTAGAAGGCATTATTTATTAAGTGCTCTTTTAGCTTCTTGATACATTGTCGAGCTGGCAGCCATTTTAGAGAATCGGGGAGCTTGTTGTAGATTTTTGTGCCCCAGAAGTCAGCGTATCTTTGTGTAGCCTGGGTTCTGTGATAAGGTGGCTTAATGTCATCCCTAGATCGGGTGTAGTAATTATGTGCATCGCCATTCAAGCATAACGCATATCTGTGGCGTTGTACATATTTGACGCTGGTAAGTATATACATGCAAGGTGAGGTTAGGATTCCTTCATTAATAAACGCATATTTACATGTTTCCTCCTGTCTTAGGTTAATTAATGTCCGTATTGCTCGTTTCTGCAGAATTAAAATACGTTTAGCTTCCGGAGCCAGTCCCCAGAACAGCAGACCATATGAAATGATACTATGAAAGTTGGCAAAGTACGTAAGTCTTGCAGCCTGGTAAGTTGACACACTTTTAATTCGTCGTATGCTGTAGATAGCAGCCGATAGCTTTTTTGCCAGTTCCTCTATGTGTGCTGACCAGCAAAGTTGGGAGTCCATCCGCAACCCGAGAATTTTTAAATTGCTCGTTATTTCTCCTTTGCACAGAGAAAAATCCAGATATTGAGTTTTGTCGCAGTTTAGTTTTAGTTTGTTAGACATAAACCACTTTTCTGCATCCACCATAACACTTGCTGCCTTGGTTGCTACACCTTCTTTTGTTTTGTCTTTGACCACGAAAGATGTGTCGTCGGCGTACAGACAAACCCTTGTGGCAGGCAGATTTATCTCCAGATCATTCATATATATATAATGAAAAGCAGTGGTCCTAATGTAGAGCCCTGGGGAACACCTCGCTGTACAATTTCTATAGTGGATTTGCCCAGGTTAGTCTCAACGTATTGTGGTCTATTTGACAGATATGAGGAGAGCAAGTCGTGAGCAGTGCCTCGTACGCCATAGTAGCATAGCTTGTCTAGCAGCAGCTGGTGATCCACCATATCAAATGCGCGGCTCAAATCACAACAGGTAAGTCTGACATGTTCCTGTGAGTCCAGCGCTTCAAGTATCGCACCAAGTGTTTCTGACAATCCTGTTTCCGTGGATTTATTTTTACGAAAGCCATACTGGGAATTGGCAATAAAGTTATTTTTGTCAAAGAAATCTATCAATCTGACAGCGATAGCTTGTTCAAATATCTTTGATATAGCTGGTAGAATGGATATTGGACGATAACTCTGAGGGTTGCTTCTGTCACCATTTTTGTATATCGGTATTATTTTACTTATTTTAAATTCGTCAGGAAAAATACCTTCGTCCAAACAACGGTTGATAATACTGACAATAGGCTCTGCAATGTGCGGCGCAACATCCTTCAGTATCTTTGTTGAAATTCCATAGTGATCCATGGTGCTTTTTGTTTCAATTTTACCAATAATGTTATTGAACTCTAATTCGGTCAATGGGAAGAAATAACAAGATTGACTGTTTCTTATATTGCGTCTGTGTAGATAAGTGTGTGCTTCATCTGGAGCAATTACATTCGAGCCAGTAACTCCCTGATTTATAAAATATTCATTCATTTTGTTTACATTTACATTTATATTGCGCAAATTCTTTTTAGATACACCTGTAACCTCTTTGACTATTTTCCATATAGCAGACTGTTTGTTTTGTGAGGTTAAAATTTGATTTTTGTAGTATTCTTTTACATCTTCAATAAATGCATCTTTATATACATCTTTGCGTCTGTAGTATTCTTCGTATATAGCAGCATCTCTAGTGACTTGAGCGACAGTTGCCAGTGCATCCAAATTGTTCTTCATTTGCAATATGCTGTCAGATAGTAACGGTTTAGTTTTGTTCTCATTAATAATACTTTTTTTTACAGGGAAGCATTCATTGTAAGACAGTTTCAAGACATAGAAGAAATTTGAGCACATTTCTTCTTCTTTCACGTGTTTTATTTTACTCTTCACAGGTTCTGGATCCTCGTTATGGTATTCCAAAATTTGAGCTAAATGATCAGCAATATGAAGATTGACTGTTTTCATGTTGTAATCGGTTTCTGCTAGATTTGTAAATATATTATCGATACATGTTTTGGAAGTTTTTTCAAAGAAGTATTGTCCATATTTAATACTTCTTGTGTCTTGGTGCTTAGTTAGGTTTAAGAAGCCTTATGAAATGCTCAAGTTCATTTAACACATTCCAGGATGAACCTGCAAGCATTATTTAGACTTCTACAGTATCATCTGAGTCACCATTGAAAGTGGAGTCGTAAGTCATGCCGTTGAAAGCCTATATAGGTCACCTTCAATTTTATTTTTCTTTTTTTGAAACATTTCTAGAATGACCAAGTCTTTTGGTTCGTTTTTTGCCCATCCTTTAAGTTTGAGAGAGGATGATAACCATCTGTACGTCTGAGGCTAAGAGAAGTTACGTCCTTTAGTGTCAAACAAAGTTTATCTCAATCATTCCATGTACGGGGGTAGACCCAGAAGTGCCCGACCTAACAAAGAGAACAAAAAATAAATGAGAAAAGTCACCTCTATTTCTCTACATAGCCTCCTTTGAGCTTGATACACTTTTTCAGTGATGTTCAATAGCTTCAATACCTTGTTTATAGTGAGAAACATCGAACTCCTCAAAATCGCCATCAACCGCAGATTCCACCCCCTCATTGTTAGCATATCTTTTACTACCGAGCTATTTTTTCAAGTTTAGAAACAGAAAATAACCCGAGGGAGCAAAATCTGGCAAATAGGGTGCGCGAGGAAGCAGTTCGAACATTGATTCATTGATTTTGACCATCGCAATAACGCTTGTGTGAACTGGTGCATGGTCAACGCCAAATGTAGCTGTTTTATCTTGATCTAACCTTACTGCTGGTAAGGTCATGGCGGATGGAACTATCTTCACCTTCTTTCGACCTGATTTTCCACTTTCAGTCAATTTTTTTGACTATTCCTTGGTCTCAGGTGTCAAGTGATGGATGTTTCATCCATGGTTATTAATCGACGAAAAGAGTCTTTATTGCAGTGAAACTTCGCGAAAAACTCGATTAAAACATCCTCATGACGGTGTTTTGTTCCATTTTAAGTAATCGCGGTACCCATCTCGAGCATAGCTTTCGCATGTCCAAGTTTTCAGTTCAATATGCGATTTAGCGCACTTTTTAAAATGCATATCATATCTGTTAGTTCGCGCAGTTTCATTCGATAGTCATCCAATACCATTTTGTGGATTTTCTTCACAATTTCTGGAATGGTCACCGCATTTGGTCGACCACTGCGATGTTAGTCTTAGCACTTCGTACGGCTTCGTTCAAACTCTGCTACCCAATATTCTACGGTTGTTAATCGATAACCTTTAGATTAATCGTTATTAATTGACAACTTTAGTGAAGGTCATCGAGATATATGCAATTATTGTTCAGAATAAAAGAATGTTTGCATATTTGAATATAGCAAGAGCCAACACTTACTTAATCACACGTTCCATTTATTGCATTAACTCTTTCAACAGGAGCTAATAAAAAGTATTTTATCACTTAACAAACAGTAAACACACCGACCTACAACATTCAAGGGGGCTAACGCTTTTGTTTCGGCGGTAAGCATATTAACCGCACAGCACATATAAGAGAGCGAAATAACGGTCTTATGATGCCGCAGGGTTGTGGTCTAATTACCTCGCCAGCAGATAGCTATCTTCGATCTTCGACAAGATAAGTTGTTCCTCCACAGTGGTGGACGACGAAAAACGGAAGGAAACAGATGCCTCCGTGCTTCTGCACCTGTATAGGGAGTACATATTAACGTTATAAGACATTTTTTCTTCGTTGATAATTCTGTTACTGATGGTATACGCATAGCGTGTATTATATATACGTTGAAGGAAAGAGATAGGAATCCCTTAATTGGGCTTATATTTCTTTATTAGCGCGTGGCTGTGTATTTAACCGCTGTGGTCGCCAAAATTGTCGTCATCCTTATTGCTTATTGATTTATGTTAAGTTTTCTATAAACAGCAGCAATTTATTTTGGATTTGTTTTGTGATTACCTAATTATGTATTCTCCATATTTTATTATATTTGTATGCAGAATTCGATAAAACTGACGTTTGCATTACGTTCAAAAGCCAAAATAATCATATCTAGCGGCGATGACCTCATCATTTGAGCTATGACTCGTTTTTTAATAAGAGGGATAAAATTTAAAATCGCCCGCCAAAATATAGGCTTATAATTGGTTAGTTGCCAGTCATGTTTACACTGCTCAAATTTGCCAATATTAGTGCGCCATATTGCAAACACTGCTGATTGAGAAAATATTTTTGTAAAGTTTTTTCCAATTTTTTTTTGTGTTCCTTCGGTATTCAAGCAATAAAATTAGGTTTTTTTAACTATTTGCTTGTGATAATGGATTCACAGCCTAGTACAAGTGAATTATCAACATCGCCTCCAAAAAAGCGTGCTACTTTGGGACATAGACATTTGTCGGTACAGGAAAAGCAAGCTATATTAAACGTGTAAAAGAAAATTATTGGTGATTGTCCTAGAAAAAAAAGGACACAGATAGCACTGCAAATAACAAACACTTTAGGTAGTATATAAACTTCTGTGTATTTATATTCTATAATAGGAATAGGTGTTTCAAGAACAAGTGTTTACCGAATAAATCATGAATATAAAATCAAAGGACTTCCTACACTAAACAACATTTTAAAGAAATTAAAGGAAGATGAGAATATACCTCAAATGAGTCCTTCTACTTTATACAAATGAATGAGAGTTTTTAAATTATTTATATGTTTTAGATACTATTTATTTATAGGTTTTTAAGACGTAATCGCAAAAGTATGCTGCTTGAACGTGACAACATTGTTTTATGCAGATGAAGATATTTATCTCGGATTAAAAAATATAGAACTTAACAACATCCAATATATTATTTCGATGAAACTTGGCTTAATGAAGGACACACAAAAGCAAAAATGGTCTAAAAAATCCTGTTGGTAAAGGTAGACGCTTAATTATTTTACACATTCATTCGAAAAATGGTTTTGTTGACGATGGCTTGCTGGTATTTGAGGGAAGAAAAACAGCTGATTACCAGGATGAAATGAATGCCGATGTTGTTAAGATATAGTTCAATAATATTTTACAAAAATTTCCTGAGAATAGTGTTATTGTAATGGATAATGCACCCTACCACAGCAGGAAGAAAGAAATTTTATTTCTTTACTTAAACATTAATAAACAAAACATAAAGGCATAAACTACTACCACAACTTTTTATAAATGTGATCTGTTCATGAAGTTCAGGCAAATGTGTAGGAATACCAGATATCTGGTAAAATTATGGGTTGTATTAAAAATAACTTTAATAAAAGTTTTTGTAGTATTTTCATTCTACTCTATCGCATACTTTGATTTTTTACAACTGTTTTGATATATGACGTCATCGGTAGTTTTTAAATAGATTGGCATGTATATTTTAACATTTTTGGATAGACACAGTTTCAAGAACTACAATGATATACGGTTTAGTTGGTGTGCAACTTGACATATTAAAAACATCTTTTTGTCAGGTATAGCTGATAAGAAATATTCGTATTTTTTATGTTTCCATGCAAACCTTTAAATTTTTAGGGAAAATTTGAACGGTATTCATTATTTAATTCATTTATTTCTAAACCTTATAAACCCTGCACTATTCTCAGATACCATGTGGTATCAGCAAGATGGAGCACCACCGCATTATGGAATTGACGTGCGTACATACCTAAATGAAATATTTCCATAGCGTTGGATAGGTCGAAGAAGATATATGGAATGGCCTACGCGATCGCCCGATTTAGGTCCTTCAGAATTTTTCCTTTGGGGGCATTTGAAACCTAATGTTTATAAGAATAAACCTCAGTCGCTCGAATTCGGATGGTCTTTCAAGAGAGTAATTCAGAAGCCATTAAGGTCATTTGTTGATAGAGTAGGATACTGTCAGGCTGCTGAAGGTCATCAGTTTGAACATTTATTATAAATGTGTTGTTTTCAATATTTTCTAGTTGCTAGCCTTTTCCAATATAAAGAGTGGCGCATAATGTAGAGACACATTTTGAAGTCTAATAACTTTGCCTTTGAAAAACCTATAGGTAAGTTTTTGGTGTTGTTCGTTAGAAAAACTCAAAAAGTTTCTTTGATTTGAAAAAAAATACAGTATAAAAATTGTAATCAAAAGTCAAAAAATTACTAAGTAAAGTGACTTTCTGTATACTACTATTTTTTTTGCAGTGTAACCATAGAGATTTATAACTTTCTAATAGACAATATCGTACTGACGTTTTCGAAAAATGAATAATCTCGCTCATCATCGCGCTTTTATTGTTGAAAATTTCTTGAAAAATAACGAGTCTATTGCCGTTACTCGGCGCCAGTTTCGCACAAGAAGATTTAATTTGAATTCTCCGTGTAGAAACACAGTTTTAAAATGGGTTGGTCAATTTAGAACCACAGCATCATCTCTGAAGAAGAAACCTGCAGGTAGGCTTATTTCAGTTAGAACTCCTGCAAATATTGAACGAGTTGAAGCTGCATTTTTAAGAAATCCAAAGCGATCTGCAAACAGACAATCTCAAACACTAGCACTCTTAAGAACTAGCCTGCAAAGAATATTGCATAAAGATTTACGCTTAAAACCATATAAAGTTCAACTTGTGCAGGAGCTAAAAGACACCGATTTTGCAGCCAGACTTGCTTTTTCTAACCATTTTTTAGAGCTTTTAGAAAACAATGCTGATTTCTCCGAAAATTTATTTATGTCTGATGAAGCACATATTCATATGTGTGGCTATGTAAACAAACAAAACTCTCGTTACTGGTATCAAGAAAATCCGAGAGAAATACACCAAACTCCTCTTCATAGTCTGTCATACTGTTTGGTGTGCAGTGTCAGCACAGGGAATTGTGAGACCTTATTTTTTTTTGAGGATGAAAATGGCGAAAATACCACGGTAACTTCTAACGTTATGTGAACATGTTGGAAACCTTTTTTCAACAAGAGTTGCGGCGCTTTCCTGAAAACATGTGGTTTCAGCAGGACGGCATTGGCTCCCGAGGTCATGTGATTTAACACCCTGTGATTTTTTGGTAATGGGGCTATTTAAAATCCAGGATTTACATCATTAATCCGCAAAATATCGACGAATTAAAAGAAAATATTCGAACAGAAATTCTGAATATTTCTCTATTAATGTTGCATAATGTTATGCGAAATATGGTGTCTAGAGTAGAAGAATGTTCAAGAAGAGAAGGTAATCATCTTCTAGACACAATTTTTTAAAATTAGGCTAGTTATTACGTGCTTAGCTAGTTTCTCTTGTTATTAAATTTATTGAATTCCATATTTTGATTGAAACGTTTTTATTACTTCTGATTACAATTTTTATACTTTGGTACACCCTGTATTTTTTTTGCAATACAAAGAAACTTTTTGAGGTTTTCTATCGAACAACACCAAAAACTTACCTATAGGTTTTTAAATGGAAAGTTATTAGACTTCAAAATGTGTCTCTACATTATGGGCCACTCTTTATTATAAGGTATAAACTGTACATCATTGTAATTCTTGAAAATGTATCTATCCAAAAATGTTAAAATATATAGGGTGATCTATTTAAAAAACTACCAATGATGTCATATCTCGAAACAAATGAGAGTTGTAGAAAATCAAAGTATGCGATAGAGTAGAATGAAAATACTACAAAAACTTTAATCAAAGTTATTTTTTAATAGAACCTATAATTTTGTCAGAAATCTGGTCTTCCCACACATTTGCCTGACCCTGTATATACTCATATGAATTTCATTTAAATTTACCGCCAAAATTTTCAGTTATTAAATTTACCTAATGTGATGCGGGCTGAAACATTTTGTCCCTCTTATTAAAAAACAGAGTATAGCTCAGTGTGAGGAATCAACTGAGATTCTATACTGTTTATGGGACATTGAAACTCGTTTATTCATTACTTGTAGGTTACATGAAATTTTAAATTAAACACATTGCATATAAATCATAAAGCTTGCATATTATAAACCTTTTAAAGCTCTGAAATTTGTAATTTAATTCATAAGTAGCAGTTTTGCGATCACAGTAATCTATGATTGTTTTTCAAACTAATCCTCGTTTTAATAATTATACCTAAATTATGTAAACCAAACACGAACGAATCTTTAATCGATATTTTCTTGTTTTTTTACATTTTGTAAATCAAGTCGACTTAATATTTCACGTTACAACTCTGGAATACAAATATGTACGTAATGAAAACGCGTTTGTGTTATTCTTAACACGTCAACCGTAGATTGCTTTTTATTGTTCGAACAAATTTTGAAACGAATCAATCGAGCGCAATTGCTACAAAAAGCTCTCGTCCAGCCAGCGAAAGGCCCGAAAGCTTCGCGAGCCTGTAGCGCAGTAACTGCATACATACACATCGAGAGGAACAAAATGCTGCGGCCATTGTTGCCGCGCCAGAGAAAAAAAAGCTATAGCATCCAGTAGCAGCTAGAGCTCCAGCTACATGGGCATCATCGACAGCCGACAACGAAATAATTATTAAAACTGTCGACTGGTCCGAAACAAAAAGATCCATTGACGATGGACATCAGGTGTGTGTATATTGGACCGGGCGTGTGTTTTATTTGCGATAGTAGTCCGGTCATTGTTCGCCCGAAACAAAAGAGCATCTACAAATTGCATTGCGAATCAACCAATCAGAAACACATTGTTTTGCGGCTCGCGTTTGTTTTTCCATTTTCTTTTGTTTGGTTTTTTTTTTGTTTGAGGGATTGAAAATCCTCGTTCTTTTTTTTCCATTTTATTTTGCACCTCCCCTTTTAATCCACCCTCTTCGATATTATTTTAAACAAGAAATATCTACGAGTATGATCTGAGAAACACATCAAACTGTAACAAAAGGGAGAAATTGTTTAATTAATCTTTTTTTTACAGTAGCCAAATCGGATTTCATTTGAAAGATAAGCGATACAGTTTCTAGCACGTACAAACGGAAAAAATCCGAAAATAAACGATATAGCATGTTCAATAAAATCCCAGGTATTTACGAGTTGTGTATTACAGATTAACAGTAACAGAATGGATATCAAAAATTTACTGCGAACATTTTGCGCATAAACAAACGAATGAATCGTGTGTAAAACGTAAAATACCTATATGCAGGTATTTTAGCCATAGTACGAATGTGTACAACTGTGCGTTATTCGCAAGAGCTTATTCCACAGCACAGCACAGCTGTTATACATACGACACATCGTACAGATTTTAATCGAGACCGTAATTTATTCATATGCGTACTGTGCGTTTCGGTATACCGTGTACTGTTTGCAATCGCGTCAAATTTATCTTTCGATAATTTCACATTCTTACATAATTTTGAATTAATGTCAAACGAAAGTTATTACTGCTGATGTAAATTTTATGGAGTTTATAAAGTGCGGAAGCAAAATTGTTGGCTTCATTAGTAAGATGTAATATGTGGTACAAACTAAAATAGGGTAAGTCCGGGGGAAATGGCCGTACGGGAGAGATAGCCAATTCAATTAGGCCAATAAGAGTGAGTGCGAATTTAAAGTGAAATTAAATCCAAAAGTAAGTAAAACCTCGTTATTTGTTTTCAAAAGTGCAAAAATTTTTCAAAGGGTTCACATTTTATATCGTGATGAAAAAATTGCAATGGAACATTCTGGTTTTTATGTGTTACCTTCCTCCCTCCTCTAGTATGATTGATTTATTGTATTCCAACTTCAAAATTGTAAGTAATGCGGGGTCATTCACTTTTATTTTGATATGGCCATCTCTCATCGGTCAAATAAGGAGAGATGGCCATAAGTGATCCGGTATAGATGGCCTTATTAAGGAGACGGAACGTGACCGGACTGGGACGGGGATGGGATGTAACGGGAAGGGGAAATGGAAAGGGATGAGATAGGACTGGAAAAGAGACGGTTTTAAAGTCGGTTTTGTTTTTTTAAATTAAATCTTTCATTATTTCATTGCAGATGCCGAATATCTATAAGAGAAAAACAGCTTCAGGGCGCGGTAACTGGACAGAAGTGTCACTTAAGGCCGCTATTACTTCTGTTAAAAATGGGGAAATGACCATCTACTCTGCATCTAAAATCTACAACATTCCACGTAAAACACTGGAACGAAAATACAAAAAAGACAATGATAAAAAAGGACCTATGGGGCCATCTTCTATGCTTGGAGAACAAAATGAACAAAAGCTTGTTACTCATATAAAAACCATGCAAAGTAAAGGATTGCCGTTAAGTATTGATGATGTTCGGACAATAGCATTTCATTTTGCAGAGCGACTAAACATATCTCACAGATTCGACAAAACAACTGAAAAAGCTGGTTATGATTGGATGCAAATGTTCTTAAAAAGAAGCCCTGATATAAGATTACGACAATCTGAAGGAGTTTCATTGGCTAGATCTCAAGCTTTAAACAGAGCCGACGCTTATTTCCAGTTATTGAAGCAGGTTTTAACAGACAATGATCTTATGGGGAAAAGCAAATTGTATTTTCAATATGGATGAGTCGGGTCTGCAACTAAATAATCGCCCAGGATACGTTTTAGCCGAAAAGGGATCAAAACCTGTATCTACGATAACTTCTACCGAGAAAGGAGAAACCATTACCGTAATTGGATGTTGCAATGCCGAATGCACTTTTTTGCTACCTGCTTGCATTTTTAAAGGTAAAAATAAAAAAGCTGAATTCTCAGACGGAATGCCTCCAGGTTCTCAAGTTTTCATGTCACAAAAGTTTGCTTATATTACATCTGCACTTTTCTTGGAATGGCTTAAGACCCACTTCGTGCCAAGGAAACCACCGGGTAAGGTTCTGCTGCTGTTAGACGGCTACTCTACCCACTGTAATTCAGTAGAAATGTTAGAATATGCAGTTGCTAATGATGGCATATTGTTATCCATTCCAAGCCACACGTCGCATTATTTGCAACCTTTAGATAGATCTGTGTTCAAGTCTTTGAAAACCCATTTTTACGAACAATGCAGACTTTGGATGAAACAAAATCCTAGTCGGCGAATCACAAGATTATCTTTTGGCATGTTGCTAAGTAACACTTGGGTAAAAGTTGCCTCTGCTGAAAATGCTATAGCAGGCTTTAGAGCTACGGGAGTATTTCCTTTTAACCCAACTGCAATACCGGACTACGCTATGCCAAAGCTTAGTAACAGTCTCAAGTTCACCCATAATATCGCATGTTGTACATCCAATACCCTGTGCCAATGAAAATGAAACGTCTATGTTTGAAACAATACCAAGTACATCTAAAACGCCATCCGTTGCACAGAAAATGATCTGTACTAATCAATCCAGACTATCTGATTCTTCTAAAGAAAAGAATCCTAGCGGCCAAATACTTACTACAGGCCAAAAATCAAATAAAACAACTTTTAGTGCTTTTAATAACAAAGGTGTGGAAATTTACACGCTCTGAAATTCTGAAAGAAATTTCACCAATATCACAGAGAGTTGTTGAAGCTAGAAAACGGGCAAAGCAAGTGGGCATTCTTTTAACTTCTGAATGTCATATAAAGCTAAGAAAAGCTAAAGAACAAGAAAAAAAAATGCCAAAGAAGAGAGAATAAAAATTAAAAAAGAAAAGTTAATAGCAAAAGAAGAGAATAAGACTGAGAAGATTAGGGCAGCTAGAAAACGAAAGGCTGTTCGAAAGATTTCAGAAAGTAGTGAGGACGAAGAAGAACCAATACTTATGCGATTAAGATATTGATGTCGAAAATTAACAAGACAATTATATTGGGTGCGGGGAAAATTATTACACTACCCAACTTATTGAGGACTGGATACAATGTGTCATTTGCTCATAGAGATGCTTAGAAGTTAAATGATTTAAGACTAATTTGAAATTAAAAAAAGATAAAGTTACAACTAGTTTTATTTCTACAGAGTCTAACAAAAACTACGGCCATCTCCCCTGGACTTACCCTACTAGAAATGCTACGTTCCTATTTGGAGAATATTTAATTTAAAATACATGCCACTGTTATTGCAAACAATTTTCTGTGTTTTCAGAAACAAAAATTTTTTCAATTGTTGTGGAAAATATTTTAGAAATAGAAACCGAAAAGTTCTAGTTCTATGCTTTTAGAATGACTGTCAGAATATTTGTGTCGAAGATCAAGCTAAAAGCGAACAAGCCGAAGAAACTATATGGGTTTCAGGAGAGGAGGAATATATCCGAATGTCCGGAAGCACGCCGAGATCATCATGCTGCATAAGCGTGGCAAAAATCCGCAGCTTCCATCGAGCTACAGGTCGATAAGCTTTCTCTAGAACTTATCCAAAATTATTGCAATCGGTTATTCTTGCAAGACTCAATCGGCCCTACATACTCTCCCTAGGGCTGAGCAAAGCTCCTAAGCCCTTTCATCTACAATTGAAACAGCCCATGCTGGCTGTGAGTTTTTATATGTTATGTTGGATGAGAACATCTTGCGCTCTTCTGACAGTTGTACAAGAAGAGGGTCTGTCTGGATCCAGGCCGGGGACTTCGGCGACAATCGGGTTGGAGGACTTGCCCTTTCTACTTAGGGTGCTGGTCGCCAGCTTTATTGCATGTTGATGCAGCGATGGCATCTACAGGTCCCTTCGCAGGTCTGTGTTTCTTACGAACCACGGGGCACTCACAATCATCCTCGAAACCTTATCTTGTTGGGCCTGCAATGTTTTTAAATGTGTCTGGGCCACACACGACCAAGTTAGCGCACCATAAGTGAGAACGGGACGCAGGAAGATACAGTACATTAGAAGGGCGAAGGCGTCTGGTAAAGCGGATAGCCTGGCACTTCGCCTCGTTGATCTTTAAACGCTATCTAGTGGACCAGCGTAACATTGCGTCCAGAACCCCCTGGAGACGACGACACATCAGAACCTCGCTACTGGACGACTTGCAAGACTCAGGGACATAATTAGTGAGGGCAGCTTTCTTCCTGGTGCCTAGTTTGATTTTCGAGAAGGCTTGTCGGCAGACTTTCAGCTTTTTCGATTAACGGAGGAAGTGCGCGACGCTTTGGAGATGAGATACTCTACTGCTGCAGTTTTTCTGGACTTCGCCCAGGCATTCGATCCTTGAAAGGGCCACCACTGTCAGCAATAGACCACACCTAGATAAGGGGCCACATAATAGAGATTAAAAGGTTAATGGACGAACAGTCCAACCTTAGCGAAAAGAAAGATCTCAAAAAGGAGGCAGGTTTTCTTCTAAAGCACTTGTGTCCAAACCACATTTAAACAAAAATTTACCAACAATTAGTGAAGCAAGTCCGATGCTAACATTTCTTTCATTTGAGCTTACAACTGATTATGATGAATTGTATGGAAAAATTCAAGGCCATCAGCTTCACGTGTTTATAGACCAATCAGCATTTAATTCTTACAAGAACGTATCAAATTCACTGTTCCTAAAAGTTAAAGAGGGATGAAAGATTCGGATACTCATCGGTTTGAGACATAAAATGACTTCAAACTTCCTCTCATCGGAGCCGAAGCAAGAGAAGTCTTGGAGTTTTTGGGAGCAATGTTTAGCTACTGAACGGGTTGCAGTACAGCGAGCTTTCCATGGCTGGAAGCACCATTTGTGGAAGTAAAAGGGACTACTGGGGACGTAAAAGAAATCCTATATATCAAAAAACTGTTTGAGTTAAGAAGAAATGAAAATAAGACCAAAATCAGTTAGTACGGTACAAAAAAAACTTCATTACAACGGACGTGGAGACCAGCTATACCAGCTCTTTCACTACAAAATTTAAAAAAACCGAAGCAAGAACTTTTCCAGCAGATTTTTGAATACGAAACTTCTTAGGCCTTGCAGAAACAGAGTGTCTCTATTCCATAGATTGTTGTGAGATTTTCAAATCGAGCACAAATATAACTTGATGCGTTTACCTTTGCACGCTTCTGGTCAACATTCAAACATTTGGGGATCAATTTTGCACACATTTTTCTCATCTCCAAATCGACGTGAACTAAATGATGGAAGCGTTTATGTGAAATATTCGGAAACTGACCTTCCCTGGCCCTGAACACGGGTACTTAATGATGGCGATTTAAAAATAGTATGTGTAGAAAAAAGGTAACGTTATAATAGGATAATATAGAAAATATAACAGCTATTATTGATTCTTTACTTATCCTTTCGTAATTGAGTATCTACAGATGCAAACTTCTAAAAGGCATTCTACAATTGATATTACTTAATATTCGAATCGCAATCACCCAACCGTGTCAATTTCTTTCGAATAACATAACTCTATCGTATCAATTTCAGAAACACCGCCGAAGTGTACAGCAATGTTCATATCACAGATTCCTAATATACCGTACTTTGTACATTACAAATTACCCATTACAACTACGTAGGTATATCCTACATACGGATTTCACGCCTGTATGTAACTGACTTGTCAGTCGTGCTCATGCTGGAACATTGTAGAAAGTATGCATTGGCAAAATTTATGACGGCCGATTCTAGATTAACAAGTAGAAATTATTACTAATAACTATAATTTATTACTAAAGTATAGGTTATACGGGATATATTAAAAGCTATACAGCCAGTAGTACGATTAAAAGAAATCAACGATAACTTTGTAATTTATACTGAAATGGAAGAATTTAATTAATAAAATAAAATTTTGCGCGTTATTTAATATGACCTATATCTCGATTGTAATTGCAATTGGCTTCGCGTACTTCTACTCATTTTTAAACAAACTGCAAAAGAGAACAGAAACGTCAGTCTTCTTTAGTTATGTTGTACGACTAAACGCATATATGTAGTATATAGTGTAGATAATAATTTATGTGTGAAATTAACATTTTAATCTATGATAAACTTTGTTTCTATTCTAAGCATTAATAATATCGCGATCGGACAAGTCTAAATTGTTTAATAAATATGCATACGAGTTTAGTTGCGCTATAACTGGATATCGGCGACATAAAGCGATAATCAATCACACAATCAACCGCATTGGGTCGGAAACAAATATCAATAAAAAAATGGCTAATCATATGCGTTAAGGTTGTAAATTACAGACGGTAGCATAATGCTTAGCGATTAATTATAGACGGGAATATTATTTGCATATTAAATAACCCGCAAGTCGGTTAGGATTTGATAAATTTTTGTAAATTGTTATATTTCACGACAGATTATCAAGATTGGTATGATGAACGATGTAGAAATTGAATACTGCTTTTGTAAAAAATTGTACTGGTCAACATGATTTTTGCCTCACGAGTACCTATAGTCGTACAGCGACCTTCAAAGGTATCCGGACACGATTAGATAGAGAAATAATAGAAGTTGTTTGGGAGGCTTATTTTGGAGTTGGACGTTTCCCCTTCGTGGCCCTAGTGAGAATTTTGGATGAAGTATATTCGAAAATCGGTACCTAATGCATTGTGAAATATTGGATACCAACTTGGAGGTCGTCAGTTGAAGAGCTACCTGCAACATCGGCATCGCATGTGAGTAACCAAGAACAATTCAGAGAAATCAATGATATAAAATCTACAGAACTAACATTAAGTAAACGTCGTCGAAGTATTCTATTGGGTCCAGTATTGTACATAAGGTATACATATCAGCAGGGTTGGGCTAACGTTCCGGGGCCGCTTAATTACAAGAGAACGAAAAGTGATAGCGGATCGTGATTTTCGACAGTGTTTAGACTAAAATTATACCATTTTTATGCTTTCAATAAATGAGTGACGTTAAAAGTGTCAAAATGTAGAGACACTTGTCATTCTTGTTATTATTTATACTGGTCATTATTCATACTGATCATTTTTCATACTGGTCATTATTCATACTGGTCATTATGCATACTGGTCATTTTCCAGACTGGTCATTATTTATACCGGTCATTATTCATATTGGTCATTTTTCATACTGGTCATTTTCCATACAGGCCATTATTCATACTGGTCACTTTCCATACTGGCCAGGAAGGCACATTAACGCGTTTGAGCGCTGTGACCGTTCAAACTTTCATAAATTTTCTTTTCATCATATAAATATGACCTAGCCCGATAGCCGTTTGATGGATCTGCTTCTTCCTCGGCAAGTAGGTTCACCTTGTTAATCTAAACGAGAGGCCAAACTCCCAGCAAGGCACATTAACGCGTTTGAGCGCTGTGACCGTTCAAACTTTCATACATTTTCTGGACAACTTTTTCATCATATAAATGTTACCTAGCTCGATAACCGTTTGATGCATCTGCTTCCTCCTCGGTAAGTAGGTTCACCTTGTTAATCTAAACGAGAGGCCAAACTCCCAGCAAGGCACATTAACGCGTTATAGAGATAAATTTTCTCGAGAACCGTTTGACGAATCTGCTTCGCTCTCGGCCAAATGGTTCATCTTGTTAATCTAAACGAGAGGACAAACCCCTAGGAAGGCACATTAACGCTTTTGAGCGCTGTGACCGTTCAAACTTTCATACATTTTCTGGACAACTTTTTCATCATATAAATGTTACCCAGCTCGATAACCGTTTGATGCATCTGCTTCCTCCTCGGCAAGTATGTTCACCTTGTTAATCTAAACGAGTGGCCAAACTCTCAGCAAGGCACATTAACGCGTTATAGAGATAAATTTTCTCGAGAACCGTTTGATGAATCTGCTTCGCTCTGGGCAAGTTGGTTCATCTTGTTAATCTAAAGGAGAGAACAAACTACCAGGAAGGCACATTAACGCGTTTGACCGCTGTCTAAGCGACTATCACGCCACTTTGACCTTTGACCCCGCGAAGGAATTTACTTTCGCTAATTACCGCTAATTATTATGAAGGTTGTTTTTGATAATTTCACTGTCAGGAATGCGAGCAATTTTGTACGAATTCCAATTTCATAGTTGTTTTTTAAAATTTTACGGGCCAAAATATATTAACGATTATGACGAGGTCAAGAGAAATGTTCATATATCATGAATAATTGCTTCTAAATTTTTATATTATGTGTAATAATTCTAAATTTGATATTCTCAATTACTAATATCTAATACTTACATGTGAACTCCTTATTTACATTGTCCGGTACGTTTAAAATAAATATTCGGAATTTTTGGCACTCACAGTTCTACACCATTTTAAATCTAAGAATTTAAGAAATACATTATACATGGACACAGCATGGTAACAATACATATAACCGAATTATGTCTAATGGCTTTAACGTCACCGTTGGAATGTGCATGGAACGCTGCTAATTACCGCTAATTATAATGGTTGACCCCGCGAAGGAATTTACTTCTATGTGCAAACTATTTCATTATCACCAAGGCTGTTTTGGAAAAATAAGTTTCTAATTACTTAATAAGCGAAAGAAAGTGTACCTTTCGTCATTAGTACGAGAATTTTTCTAGAAAAAAAAACAAGTTTTGACTGGCAACATGCGTGTGTTTGGGTAGCAACGTATGACTTATAAATTTGTAATTTTGAAAATATAGATTTGACAATACATAAGTAATTACTGACGTAATAATTTTCGGAGCAAGTTCTAATTATAGTTAACTATAAAAGAAGAATTTTTGACTGGATGTTTATTAGTATACGCTAAGTTATAGCAACATACAAACCGTCTTTCAACAACGATATTTAGGTGAGTACATATTTTACTTTTATTTAATTAATTTATTCAATATATATTGCTTAATATATTATTCAATATTTTTTAATATTTGACGTGTTTTATTTTAGCATTCGCCAATTCTTTCCGACATATAAATCTTTTCCACTTCATTTTATATTTTGGTGAGTATTTTTATTTAGTGCTATATGTTTTATTATTTAATATTTTATATGTTTTAGTTGAAAATGGCATCTGAAACAGTGAATATGATTCAATCAATGGAGCGCGTAGTTGCCAACCTCCGAAGAGGCGAGAATGTGGAACCGTATATCCAACTTTGCTCGCTAAACCTGCAGCTTCTCAATAGCGCTCTGATGACAGCGCAGAATGTTGGGGAGAAGAGTAAGTTGCAGGCGGCGATATGCCGCATATTGGGATACCGGACCTTGTTCGAGACGTTCCATATTCGTGGAGGCGGTGAAGTTCGGGAGGAGGATAGGATCCGCTGGCTTGATGTACAATCGGCCTTTGCCAGTAGAATTCGGACAGGTTGTATTGTTAATCTGCGTCATGTGGATCCTAGAAACTTCCTGGACGACGCACGAAACATGGTGTTGGAACGTATCGCCGACGAATTGAAGAAGGTTCAATTCCTAAAAGTCAACGTGATCTTCACCGGGAGATTTAAGGTGCTAGATCGCGTTGAATTAAAACATATTGCGACCCGTAATAGACCCGTGAATTTGGAGAGTGATTTGGGGGAGTGGTATGACGAACACGTCAAGGAGGTTATTTTGAAGGAGCTGGAGGAATTTCAAGTAAGTTAATTCTGTATTATTTTTTATAATACTTAACTAATTTAACATTGTAGGAACGTGATAGTGGATGGGCGTTGGATGCAGTTGTCGATTTAAACGTCAACATTAACCACCACAATCCGCAACGTGTTGGTTCCTATCTACCTCTACCACCCAAAATAGCACGAAAGCGCGCCTGCATTAACGTGCGCAATAAGGATGACGCTTGCTTTGCTTGGGCGGTGGTCTCCGCTCTGTACCCCGTAGATGGACAACATCACCCGGACCGTACAACCAGTTACCCCCATTACTCCAATGTTTTGAATGTTGACGGTATTTCATTCCCCATACAACGTGCTGACATTTCTAAATTTGAAAAACAAAATAATATTAGTGTGAATGTGTACGTGTGCAATAACAAACTAAAGTGCGTCCCGAATCGTCTGTGTAAAAATAAGAAAGATAGACACGTCAATTTACTTTTAATTCAAAACCGCGATAAGAGCCACTACGTGTGGATAAAAGATCTTTCACGTTTAGTGTCCAAACAATTAACAGTTGGCAACAGACATAAAAAATTCTTCTGTGATCGCTGTCTTTCTTATTTTTACACAGAAGATAATCTGCGCCGGCATGAACTAAATTGCGCTAACATAAACGAATGTAAGGTGTCGTTCCCTGAAGAAAAAACAATTAAATTTAAAAATTATAAAAACAAGTTAACAGCGCCATTTATTGTGTATGCTGACTTTGAATGCTTAGTGCAACCCACGCTAGACAATAAAAAAACACATAAACACGTCCCATATAGTGTAGGGTATTACTTTAAATGTAGCTACGACGATACCCTATCATATTACCGTAGCTATAGAGGTAATGACAGTGCGGAGTGGTTAGTGCGCGAACTTAACGAAATCAGGGAGAACGTTGAGACTGTTTATTGGTGCCCTATTCCGATGGAAAAATTGTCTCGCGAACAATACCGCCAATATGCCACTTCCCCCGTCTGTCACATCTGCGAGAAGCCACTTGGTCAGGAACGGGTTCGGGATCATTGCCACGTAACTGGAAAATACAGGTATGTTGCAATAATATTTTAATTAAAAATAATAATTAAATTGTTTGTTTGCAGAGGCGCAGCTCATGTGGAATGTAACCTGGAATTTCGGGATACCAAAACCATTCCCGTGGTGTTTCACAACCTCTCCGGGTACGACGGCCACCTGTTAGTGGAGGAGTTGGCAGCTGCAGGACAGCTGCAAATTATACCCAACAATACTGAACAATACGTTGCCATGACGTTAAGTTTGGGCGATTCTGAAGTAAAATTTAAATTTATAGACTCCTTCAGATTTATGGCCTCGTCCCTGGAGAAGTTGGCCTCCTACCTAAACGCATATCCCATATTGGACAGTCAATTCCAAGTAGACACCACCCTGCTGAAGAGGAAAGGAGTATTCCCCTATAGTTACATGTCTTCGTTGGAGAAGTTAAATGAACAACATCTACCATCCATTGATGCGTTCATAAACGACTTAACCAACACTCCAATTACACCTGAAGATTATCAGCATGCGCAGATGGTATGGCGCGAGTTTAATTGTCAGACTATAGGGGAATACTCCGATCTTTATATGAAGACCGATGTTTTGCTGCTTGCGGACGTTTTCGAAAATTTCCGCAGCAGCTGCATGGCGAATTATGGGCTGGACGCGGCGCATTACTACACGGCTCCGGGCTTGGCGTGGGACGTCATGCTGAAGCATACTGGTGTGGAACTGGACACGTTGCAGGATGTGGATATGTTAATGTTTCTGGAGAGTGGTATCCGAGGAGGTATGACGCAGTGTTCGGCCAGGTATGGAAAAGCAAATAATAAGTACATGGCTGATTACGATCCCAACCAGCCGAGTACGTACTTGATGTACTACGACATCAATGCCATGTACTCATGGGCAATGTCGCAGTACCTGCCGTATGGCGGTTTAGAATGGGTAGAGGATCTGGAAAATTTAAATTATGACGTAGCCGACGACAGCCCTATAGGATATATACTGGAAGTGGATCTGGAATACCCGCAACATATCCACGACAGGCACAGCGACCTCCCGATGGCCCCAGAAAAAACAAAACCGCCTGGTAGCAAGGAGGAAAAGATGTTGGCCACGCTCTACAGTAAGAAGAATTATGTAGTCCACTACAGAAACTTAAAACAATATGTTTGTGAGGGACTTGTGATCACGAATATACACCGTGCATTACAATTTAAACAGAGTGCGTGGCTAAAGCCATATATCGACCTGAATACCACGTTGCGGCAAAATGCGAAGAATGAGTTTGAAAAAATCTGTTCAAACTTATGAATAACGCGGTTTTCGGGAAAACTATGGAAAACGCAAGGCTCCGACGGGATATTAAATTGGTTGGCAAATGGGAGGGACGATACGGGGCGGAGGCTTTAATAGCAAAACCAAATTTTAAGTGTAGTACTATTTTTAATGAAAACCTAGTGGCAATAGAACTATTTAAAAGTGAACTGTTGTTTGATAAACCTATTTATGTCGGCATGTGTGTGTTAGATATTTCAAAAACTATATTGTATGACTTTCACTATAATTTTATGAAAAACTTTTATAATAATAATAAGTGTAAACTCTGCTATACGGACACGGATTCCCTTATTTACGCGATAGAGACGCCAGATGTGTATAGTGACATGAAGCAGAACATTAACCGTTTCGACACGTCGGATTATCCCGCCAATAACCCCTACAACATGCCGCAAAGGAATAAGAAAGTTCCTGGACTAATGAAGGATGAAGGTGCCGGTAAGTTGCTGTTGGAATTTGTGGGACTTCGGGCTAAGATGTATGCCTGTCGATTCCAAGACACGGACATCAAGAAGGCGAAAGGGGTGAAGGGATATGTGGTGAAACAGCAAATCACGTTTAATGATTATGTGAGCTGTTTGATGGGGGAAAGGGAGATGTCCCATGAGCAGCGGGGAATAAGGTCGTTCCATCACCAGCTGTATTCCACCACGCAGTCGAAGATATCCCTAAGCCCCTTTGACAACAAGAGGTTCAGAGTTCCAGGCTTTACCGACACACTTCCATGGGGACATTATACTGTGCTAGATTGAAAGTATGTATGTATTAGATTAAAACTTTTAACATTTCTTCAAATTCTCTTTTGTTACAGTCAAACTCCCACCACCACCACCACCACCACCACCACCACCACCACCCACTACTTTGTATATATTAGGAACTATATGTAGATTTTAAGTTAGTATAGTATATTTTATCTTGTATATACATCAAACAAAAACATGGAATCAAGTAAGTACCTTTAAAAATAATTCTATAAATTTTTAATGTTTTTTCTCTTTTTATAGTTGAACAATCCAACAAGTTTCTTGAAGAGGCTCTGAAATTCAAAGAAGATGCCATCGCCCGGGAAAAACAACTCATCGGACAATCATCCTATTTTCTCAACAAAAGCGGTTCCAAGTGGCTTACCGTAGGACTAAGTCCAGCTGCCGGATTCATTCCAATTGTACAAATCAAATCTGTGAACGTTTGTATTTTCTTCACACAAGAAGAATGGGAAGAATTCTGCAAAACCGAAGGCTGCAGTCCCAATCACCAGATGGAAGCCAGTTCTTATCGAGACATTCAAGTTATCCGTCTCAAAAGTAGAGGGCAGCAAATCGTGCTATCAACGGAGACATACAATAACATATATCATCTTCAAGAATTAATCAATCAGAAAATTAGTATATTGAGCAGTTCTGACTTTGTATCATTTTATAATCATGTTCTAAAATCTTGTACGAAAATGGATGGTGATTTATATTCTAATATCAAAACATTATTAGCTACTCACATAAATTCACAGAACACCATGTATATGTTAGAAGTTTTGTATATAACTTATAATACTGTATTTCTTGATTTTGAAATTATGAACTGTTGTTAAACCCCTGACTAGGTTTTTTTACAAAGTTTTTCCCTAGTCCTCGAACAGAATTGTTGGGGTTTATGTATATTTTTAAAATATATTTCTTTGTTAGAAAATATGTTTTCGTTAAGCTTTCCTATTCCTATCCACATATAGAACTTATACAATCAGTATGGATCGAGAAGAGCTACGAATAAGATTAGAACACATTGAAGAAGTTAAAAGTAAATATCGACATACGTATTCTAACGGGAAAGTAAATATAAAAGCTAATGGAGATTACGGATGAAAAGATTGAAGCAGTTTTAACAAAGATTGATGCAGATTGTGGGAGATTGGATGGTATAAGCGACTATATTATTCCTTCTTTACCCATATACATCTTAAAAACAAAAGTGAATAGGATTTCCCTAGAGCAGAAATGGCATTTAATACCCCATCAAAAAAGGGTTGCACTTAAAGATTACCTTCCTTGCCACAAGCATTACAATACTTTGATGATGAAAGATCACGTCGATGCTCCACCACCATCCCGAAGAAATTGTTACGGTTGCAAGAAGATTTGTCCTGATTTTTAATGTATATATTTATCATGTCTAAATAAAATGCAAGTTATATAATATTTTTGTTTTATTAAAAAATCGTTTACAAAACTCATACATTTACAATATTTCATTTTTATTTATCCAACTGTTGTGAGTATTATCAAAACCAAGCCACTTAACGTATGCTTTGTTTCCTTTGTTTTTTAGTACTTTTTCAACAAGGTAGACATCTGTATATTTCGCTCGCTGAACTTCCCATTCATAAAAGCCCCCAAGAATAGGTCTTCCGCTCATATCTTCCAGCAAGTAGGTGACGGGATTGGTTACTTGTACTTTACTAATTTTAAATAATTCGGCAGACCAGTTTGGCGTGTAGCCTTTCGCAAATGTCCCTTTATATTTACTGATGCGAACACAATCGCCAATTTTAAATTTATGTTTCCCCATAATTTTGATGTTGCTATATACGGTAGACAAAAGATGTTTGCTCTTCGCTGTGACGTCGCAGGGTTTCATTTTGATTGTTCTATGCTTCGTATTATTGTACTTAGCTGTTATTTCTTGCAAAATATCAATCCATTTGTAGATGCCTCTTAAGCTAAACGCTTTATACAACATATTCTTGATTGTGCGAATAACTCGTTCAACTATCGATGCTTTCTTAGTACTATACGTGGAGTAGTGATTAATTTCGTATGATTTCATAAGCTTTTTAAATTGTTCGTTATAAAACTCCTTCCCCGCATCTGTTTGTAGATTTCTCGGTAATCGCTCCTCTTGTAGAATTTTAGACATAGCTTCCCGTACTTCGCCCGCACCTTTGTTTTTTAACGGCTGAGTCCATATATATTTAGAAAAGCAATCGATCACAATTAAAACATATTTATATCCCTTGTTTTCCTGATTGTATGGAAGAAATTCCATCAGATCAGCCTGCCATAAATCATCGAAACCTTTTATTATTACACGTCTTCTAGGGAAATTTCGTCTAGCCGACCTATGTAATTCGTTAACAACGTCCTGCTTACTCATATTAAGTCAAACTATTTGAAAAAAGCCAGTTGAATGTGGTTTTTAATACATTTTCTATTTAGACATGTTTAGACATGTTCTTTCGATATACTGCATCAGCTTGATGTTCTTGCATCGGGTTTACATTCTGTACAATAACATTTGGTGCTGATACAACTGCTTTTAATCCACTCCAATTTTGAATAGAGTCGCGCATACTCATAAATTCCTTATCTAATCTATCATTAATTTTTTCTTCTATCACTTTCATCTCAAACGATGTCTCAATTGGAACGTTGTAAACAATAGCCTTAAGATCTTTGAATTCATTTTGAAAATATGTTTTCAAATTTTCAAGTTTAGTATCTAACGCTTCCACTTGTTTAAGGAAATTGTTCTGTAGAGAAGCTAGTTTAGTATCGCTATATTTCTTAGTGGCACAATCCTGATCAGCGATAGGATCGGACACGTATCTGATACGCTTTTTTCCAGCGTTAATATCACCTTCTGCTGTTAGCGGGAACTCTGCAGACTTTCGCTTTGCGGTTAAATTCGTTTTAGTATGATTAATAAAACGCCCAAACTTATCGATAGTCATTGTTGAAATGATGTACATTCAGGAAATAGATCTATACTTATTGTACAACACCCGCTTCTCTCAATTCCTCGATTATAGACATAATCTCGTTGTTGTGGCTAGTATTTCCAGCGGCTTGAGATGACGTTAGAAGCTTAAGACGGTCCACCAGTTCGTTAACATTGTCCCAATATACATACTGATAAGGTTTATCTGATACTATCATGTGTCCTTCACCAGAGATACGATCTATTATTAAAGGTTTAATTATATTCTTGTACTTCTGGCTTTTGCTACCTCTCATCTGGTTTGCAGAGTCAAAGTGGCGACGAGTTACTTGCGTGTCTAACAAAATGTTTCTATACGAATCTTCATCTTCCTGGGTATAATTGCCCGGTTGTGTTTTAAATAATAACTCATATAATCCCTCAGTACCTTTATACGCTTTTTCGTTGATTACTATATCATTTTTAACGAAATTTATAGTGCTTTTACCCATTTTAATTTGATTTGTATGTAGATCTAATGTCGGACCAAAGGTAGTATCAAATGCTTTACTTTTAGCTTGAAGTAGACCGCGTATGTAACTTCTAGGTAAAGCCTCAAATGCAAAAAAATATTCTTGAAGAGGACTACCTCTATAAGGTTGTAATATTGATGATTGTTGCGGAGTAGAAGGTGGAGTGCTTGGTTGCTCTGTCATATCAAGCTTGGCCGTCATTTCCAATAACGGTTCTTTAATATCAGCTAAAGGTTGCTTGATAGATTCCACTTCATGCTTGAATGTTGAATCTAATTTCTTCAAAGGTTCGACAATAGGTTTAAAGGTTTTTTCTAATAGCTCGCTAGTGTCTGCTCGACCCAATTTCAGCCGCATATGCTTTTTCCGTATCGCTCTAGCGGCTTTTAATATTTTGAGTTTTAACTCGCGATTTTCCTCCTTCATGGTCTAAACAGCGGCTTTTATCAGGTATGGATCAGCTTCTATCAGGTACCAATCGGGTATTTATTAGCTTTTTATCAGGTAGTGATTTATCGGGGATCTGATTTATTAGGTAGTGATTTATTAGGTAGTGATTTATTAGGTACCGATTTATTAGGTACCGATTTATTAGGTACCGATTTATTAGGTACCGATTTATTAGGTACCGATTTATTAGATTTATCAACTTAAACTTCTAGTTTTTCTGTTTATAAATAAAATGGCACTTGCTCAGACAGCTAATGAGCAATACAAAAGTTTGTCGTAGTTGACGTTTAATTTTTTTAACCTTCCTCGACATGAGTAGCAGTATAAATGAAGAGTGAGAATTTAATTACAAACATATATACCAATCGAAGTTCTTTTTATATCGACCTTTGTCAATATCTCTGTCCCTATCTATTACCAAAAACCCATATTTATCTTTCCAGCACTCTGCACACATAGACTTAAACTGCTGAAAACTCATATCTGTGCCGATATGATCATCAAATATATGTTTCAAATTCATCTCATCTTGCTTGAAGAGTATAAGCAAGTTGGTGTTATCACGAACTAACTGTTTGGGAATACGAGAGTAGGTCTGACACAAGTAAAAGCTGTCCACCGCTTTGTGTCTACCCATGCAAAAGTAGAGTCTAATTTTATCTTGCTTGTCACATATTACATCATCGAATATAAAAACTGAATTCCTTTCCGCTTCTACGGGGTCCACGACTTCCTCGTTTTCGTTGTATGCATAATACTTTATACCTGAGGAGTTCATTACCTTCTCGAGGAACTGATATTTTGGCTGGTATAAGGACCTAGAGTACACGTATAAATTATCGAACGTGAGACCGTTTTCATCAATCAATAACGCCAACATCACATTCGTTTTCCCACAGTTTGACGGACCGCAAATAATACAGCGTATAGTGTCGGGGAGTATATCACCATGCCTCTGATGACGCCCATCATCATCATCAACATCTAAATTTAGCACCTGTATACGATGTTTTCGTTTCAGTAGTCGCATGTTAAATGATTCTGTAATGCAAAATTACATGTATAAATATAATTTCTTTTGTAGAATAAATTCATTCAAATGCCGATCGTTAAAGAAGGTAGAGGTTTTGTTAACGAGCTGATTAACAAGCTTCCCATAGAGTTACATTTGCCTGGATATCAGTATTGTGGTCCTGGTACAAAGTTACAAGAACGTCTTGCACGAGGGGATCCGGGTATTAATGGATTAGATAAAGCTTGTAAAGAACACGACATTGCTTACTCCCAGAATAAAGATCTTAAAGCAAGACATAAAGCAGACTTAATTCTAGAAAATCAAGCCTGGTCACGTGTTAAATCCAAAGACGCTTCTATTGGTGAAAAGGCAGCAGCGTGGGCAGTTACAAACACTATGAAAGCTAAACGGAAGCTCGGAATGGGTTTGAAAAAGAAGCCGTTCAGAAAGTCGGTAGTACTGAAAGCCAAAGACATTATGAAAAAATTTAAAGGTGATGTAAAAGAAGGCTCTAAACTATCATTGAGCGCAGCCAAGCTCGCTGTAAAGGAAGCAGGAGGGAAGAAACGTATACGTACTCCTAGAATAATTCCCATTCCTAAGCAAGGTGGCGTGTTACCACTAATACCCATATTCGCAGGATTGAGTGCTTTAGGAAGTCTAGCAGGTGGTGCTGCTGGAGTAGCAACAGCGGTGAATAAAGCTAAATCCGCTCAAAAGAAGTTGGAAGAGTCGCAAAGACATAATAAAATGATGGAAGAAATAGCATTAAAAGGTGAAGGCCTATACCTTAAACCGTATAGAAAAGGTTTGGGATTGTATTTAAAGCCTTCAAAAAACTAATAGATCGACTGCCACAGAGACCTCTGACAGATCATGATATTAGGAAATTCGCCAGAGATATACCCTATTTTCGAGGTGTCTTTATGAGAGATACTTTACCTTCAAAACCACTCAAACGGGAGTGTGCAGTCGTTAATTTAGATTCAGTTCAAAATAGCGGTACTCATTGGGTTGCGTATTGCAAAGAAGGAAATGTAGTACACTATTTTGATTCCTTTGGTAATTTGAAACCTCCGTTGGAATTGGTAGATTATTTCAATAATTGTGAGATATTGTACAATCACACCAACCATCAAAGTTATAAGGAATTTATTTGTGGCCATTTATGCTTGAGATTTTTAGTAAACTATAAATGGAACATCTCCTAAGCTTAATTAGCAGTCATGTCAAATACATTTACGTTAACAGGTCGCAGCAGCGTAATCTCTGTAGACTATCACCCTCCAATTGAACTAGATCCTAGATATGAGTATGCTTTAGGATTAATAGGTTTTCATACCTATCACACTATTGCGAACATTGTTGACGGTGCGAATAAATTCTATTATAATAACGATAAAGTTATTGTAATACCCGTTGGTGCATATGAGATATCGGACATTGAAAAATATTTAAAAAATGCATTACCCAACGCCAAATTATCTTTACAACCTAACAATCAAACTTCAAAATGTGAGATGGAGAGTTCCTTAGAAATTGATTTTAGAAAGAAAGATTCCATTGGGAGCATGCTAGGCTTTAGCGAAAAAGTATTAGAAGCCAATAAGAAACATGAGTCGGATTTACCCGTAAACATTATAAAAGTTGCTATGATCAGAGTGAGCTGCAGTATAACGACGGGTGCCTACTACAACGCACATCTATCGCATACGATATTTGAATTTTCACCTCAGGTAGATCCAGGTTATGCAATAAATATCGATCCTCCACACGCCATTTACTTACCTGTATCATCTACGCGAATTGATAATATAACTCTAACCTTGATAGATCAGGACGGTGAACCCGTAGATTTTAGAGGAGAGCAAATTATTATTAGATTGGAATTGAAAAAATATTATAATGGGGTTGGCATTTAATCAGAGATATAAAACCAGCTGCGCTATCATTAGCAATACTAGTCATACTCGTGACGCTAATCAATTAACATTGGTCAATAAAAGCTTTCTTCAATCTCTTGGACTGAAAGTAATAAACGATGGAAAAGTTAGATATATTACAAAGTCTAAATTTCGAAGAAGCAATAACCAGGCATGAATATCACACTTATTATCCCGCAACAAATAGTTTCAATTTAAACGATGAAGTGCGATTTAGTATCCGACATCAAGACATTTATACTCTACCTAGCGAAAGCTATATACATTTGGAAGGAACCTTTATTGAGGATGCCGAAGGAACAGGTGACTGTAGTTTAACGAATAATGCCTATGCATTCCTGTTTGAACAAATTCGATATGAAATTAATGGAGTTGAAATCGATCGTTGCAACAAGCCTGGGATTACAACAACAATAAAATCATTGGCTTCTTATAATGATGGTGAAAGTAAAATGTTACAAATGGCTGGATGGAATCCATTTCAAGATACACAGCCTACATTATCTAATACTAAGTTCAACGCATGTATTCCAATGAAGTTTCTAATGGGTTTTTTCGAAGATTATAATCGTATCCTAATTAACGTTAGTCAAGAATTAATACTTGTCAGGAGCAGAACGAATGCGAATTGTTATAAGAATAGTGAGGCGGCAGGCACGAAAAAGGCGTCGATTGAAGTTACTAAAATCGAATGGCATGTTCCACATGTAAGCGTTAATGATGAAATCCGCTTCAAGCTGTTGGACGTTGTTCAAAACAGCAAAACAATATCAATTCCGTTCCGTAAATGGGATTTGTATGAGCTACCATCCTTACGTGCTACAACAACAGACATATGGCCGATAAAATCAAGTAATAACCTGGAAAAGCCCCGCTATGTTCTTGTTGCGTTTCAAAAGGGTAAAAAAGATAACTATAAAGCGGATGCTTCCATGTTCGACCACTGTAGCATTACAAATATGAAATTATACCTGAATTCGGAAAATTATCCATACAGTGATATGAATATAGATATGTCGGAAAAACGTTATGCTAGAGCATACCAAATGTATACATCTTTCAAACCAAGTTATTACGGGAAACCTAGCGAACCTTTGATGAGTTACTCAAAATTTAACAAATGTTCAGTCTTTATAATTGATTGTTCAGCACAAAATGAGGCCGTAAAGTCCAGTACTGTAGATATAAAACTGGAAATGATGTCAAAGGTGGCTTTTAGCGCAGACACAGTGGCATACTGTCTCATTCTACATGATTGTGTGTTTGAGTACGAACCTATCCAGGGCACTGTTAAGAAAATAATGTAAACATGAATGTTTCATTCACGAATACTCCAACAATACACATGTGGTCAGATGAGGAAGATAGACATTCCGAATGGATGTTTTACGCTGCTGATCGAATAAAGTTCCAGCGTCGTATAAGAAACTGTGCAAAAATATTGGAACCAGTTCTCTCCGAAACACATCGTCAAAAAGTGTATAGGAAACATTTCGAGTCGTTTATTGTCGTAGACATACAAGGTTTTGTTAATCGAGACTTTATACCTAAAGAGATGACTATATCAGATGGGAAACGTTCAATACACCTTTTGTTTAAACCAGCAACACCTTTCCATCGGTTAGAACGACAACAGAAAAAGGAAATACGATGGTTGGAGAGGAATTATTTGAATATTAATTATAGTGACGGATATGTAGACTTAAACAATATTGTACATATCTTAACTGATATTTGTAAATCTTACGATACAATATACGTAAAGGGTCATCAAAAGGCCGATTATTTAAGTAAATATGTAGATTTAGATATTATTAATTTAGAATATCTACAAAATGTACCAAATTTAAACAAAACTAACTCTGCTTGCTTTTTTCATAATAATAAAAATAAATTAAGTATGTGTACGCAGCATAATGTTCAAGTTCTATTAGATTATTTAATAGGCGTTAACTTGTAGTTTATATTAGTAATAAATAAACATTGTAAAATAGCAAAATGTTTTATTATACAATAATACATATAATTTACTGCAAATTATCCATAATATATAAACACCTCTCTTGGCCGAAATATACGTAACCTCTGTCACATTCCATACAATCACACACCTCTTCGTTGCTAAGTATTGGGTTTTCATGTGGTGGTTCCCAAACTATATTGCCGTTTTGTTTCGGAATATTACCATCTAACGATAAAACGCTTCTAGTGGCTATATCGTACATGTACGTCATTGCTGGGACGTCGCTGCATGGTTCACGCAGCCAGTCAAACTCATTGTAAATTACATGACGACGTTTCTTCATTAAAATAGGGATTACACTCCTCCAGTACTTCAATTAAATCTTCGAACGTAAAGTATTTCTCGTTCTGACACGCAAAGGCGGCCAGAAATTCCAAATCTCTTCTGTGTAACTTCGATGAATATATTTTTTGTGTTATGTACTCGGGAATATTTAGGTGACCAAATACAACATCATATACATCATACACTTGAGCCATTTTCGACTAAAACATATAAAATATTAAATAATAAAACATATAACACTAAATAAAAATACTCACCAAAATATAAAAATGATCTAAGTGGCAAAAGAATTATATGTCAAAGAATTGGTAATGCTAAAATAAGACACATCAAATATTAAAATATAATAAATATTAAGCAAAGTAAAAATACTTACCTAAGTGCAGGAGAGACTAATATCGAACATTATTTTACATTTGCTTATATGCGATTTTTCATTGCTAAAGCTGTGACGTAAAAATTAAGTTCTTAGAAGAACGAAATTTAAAAATTTCCAGACATTAGATCACATTCTATTAGCATGTATATGAGTGCCAAAAATTCCGAATATTTATTTTAAACGTATCGGACAATGTAAATAAGGAGTTCACATGTAAGTATTAGATATTAGTAATTGAGAATATCAAATTTAGAATTATTACACATAATATAAAAATTTAGAAGCAATTATTCATGATATATGAACATTTCTCTTGACCTCGTCATAATCGTTAATATATTTTGGCCCGTAAAATTTTTAAAAACAACTATGAAATTGGAATTCGTACAAAATTGCTCGCATTCCTGACAGTGAAATTATCAAAAACAACCTTCATAATAATTAGCGGTAATTAGCGAAAGTAAATTCCTTCGCGGGGTCAAAGGTCAAAGTGGCGCAGAACAACCCGTGCTCTCCTACTCACAGCCAATTTCAAATCTAAATCTCTGTTTATTATGTTATTGTAGAAACCTCTCGCACACGCATCGGTAAACGGTTGAAGCAGTGTCACGTATTATATATCGCGGTCGTTCTGCAGTTTTTTTACAACACACATATTTTTTAAGGTAGATAAGCAATTTTTACTTTATCAGAAAGTTGCAATACTTTGTGTTCTGTAACTTGAACAGTTTTTTTTATATTTTTGCATATGATAGTGTTATAGTATGATCTATTAAGAAGCGGTAAGTGCCATCACCTCTTTGTTCTTCTTAAAGATAAAGTACTTATGCTCTACGAA
>CM043019.1:123147714-123223789 GCA_023690525.1 Holotrichia oblita | reverse complement strand
ACAATCGTCCACCCCATCTTGATTGCACCATCCTGTATATAATTTGAAAAAATGTTCCTGTTCCTCATTATTGGACAGTTTGGAAATTCAGACTGAAACATACCAGTCGCATTAGATTGTGCCCAGATTAAAGGGCTAAACTCACTAAATACATTCAAATGCTTTTGCAGCAATTAAAGAAGAACAATATTTCTGTTCATTGGATGTCAGTCAGAGCTTAAGATTAGAACCTATAGGTACCCAACTAGATATATACAAAGTAAACAGACTAAAGTTTGGTGTCAATATAGCGCTAAATTACTGGCAACAATTTATGGACGACCACTCATTCGAAGAAATGAAAGAAACAACATAAGTACATATTTCTGTGCTGCGTCCAGTAAATACAGCCAAACCATGGAACATTTCGGAAACACCGAAACTACTGGGATTGGTAAAATATTATCTTCGCTTTTTACCAAATCTGTAATCAAACTTAGTAGGCCTATATTTATTGTTATGTCAAAGTCAACTTAAAAAAAAATTACAGCCCACCCACAACCGCCTTATTTCTAGGTCCTATATTGATACACATGATTGAATGTGTGATTAAGTTTTTTTGAGTCATAGTTGCGAACTAGGAGAGATATCGAAGCATGAAAGATATTGTCGAATTTTATTAACATACATACATATGTACGAGTATGTTTCACATTTAGTAAGGTACCTTACTATATAGTCTTTGTCATTCTCTCTCGCAGTACTGGAGCATTGTGTGTGGGAGAGTTTTAGCAATGAAGAGGTCCGGGTCCTTTTTGCCGGGCCCTTGCACATAGATGGGCTTCCACTTTGTACGCGGTACATACTCCCGAGTTCCACTCCATCTCCGGGACGCCATAGTACGCCCTCTGCTGCGCGTCCCTTTTCTGTGTGCGTTTCGTTATCGTGCGGACTGTCATGCCAAAACACGGGCCCAGAATGTTATCGGAGATCTCTTTCAAGTCTTGTTGAATGCATATAAGGGCTGCCGCGATCTTATCGCCCGGTCCCAGCGTTTGCTGCAGGCGCGGCAGCTGCGAGCGCTCCGCTCACTAACCCCCGGACCATTCGAACTCTTCTTCTCCCGAAACGCTTCTGTTTGTACGTATTTTGGTTTAAGTTTTAAGAGAGAGGATGCTGTGCGGACTCCTCTACGAGGAACCGTAGTTTATAATGACAAATTTAGATGTAGGTATATAATCATGGTCATATACACCCTGTATATAACCAAATGACATCGTCTCCGTAATACACAAACAACGCAGAAAATATAAAATTAAGTTGGCAAAAAAAGATAAAAACTTTTTCCATTCCAATTTTTCGCAAACCAAAATACACAATCCCGCCTACCGAACGAGCAAACGAAAAAAAAAAGAACGGGGAACGAATAAATTTGAATTTCGCATCTTTCGCCCGCGTGCGCCCAGAAACAAAAGAAAAACATAAATCCGAACGGCACACGCCTCCACGCGATGATATCTTCGGGTAATAATCTGAAAAATAATTTTATGGAAATCCCATTCGAATTTTTCTCGGAGCCCGTGGTTGTGAGAAGCAAAAAAAAAAAGTTGGGACCCCGGCTAAAACTTTCGTAATAACGTTATATTTGCGGAGTGGCGGGCCGTAATGGTGTTTTTAGGGAAGCGTTAATATCCCTCACGACGTGAAAAAGTTCTTCGCGCTTAAAAAATATTCATGCGATAAATTAATTTCGCGCTCTTTCGTGAAAAAAAAATGACGGCTCTCGGCGCTGGTAGTAAACTGATTTCTTCTATGGACACTTTTCTTTGCTAGAGGCGATTTTTAATTCTCATTGTGACAGGATTGTCTTGTGGAAATGACTTTGGTATATACGTTTGAAGTATTCTAATTGATTTAGTTACGTTAAGTGAGGGATGATTTCACCTTCGGTTTGTAAAAAATTTCCGTTATTGTCTGCATCTATTCAATCGTAAAATACGAGGTGTGGCAGAAAAATAATGAGACTAATTTTTTATTTACCAAAGTTTTTTTTTCAAACATCAATGTTATCCCCTTCAAAGTAGTTCTCTTTGGCAGGCTACACAGCAATGGAGACTCTATTCTCACTGTTGGTAGCAGCGCTGGAAGTCTCCAACCGGTATGGTCTTTAGTGTGTCCGTTAAACTCTTTTGAATGTTGTTTAAAGTTCCGAAATGACGTCCTTTGAGGACATTTTTCAATTTAGGGACTGAGGTGAGGTGAATAGGGGGGCTGGGGAACCGCAGGAATGCTTTTAGAGGTCAAAAATTATGTTATGGAGAGGGCAGTGTGACATGGGGCGTTGTCATGATGGAGCATCCATTTGCCTGCAATGTTTGGTCTCACACGGTGATCACACGACTAAAGAAGTCAAGAAGATCAAGGTATTTGTTTTTTTTAATGTCCTTCTGCTCAATTGTGAGGTTTTCGCCGCAATTTAGGCATAGACCTTTCGCATGTGCAAATGTTCAGTCAAAATTTGATGAACGGTAAATCTGTTCATATTTAATTGTTCACTCAACATTCTTAATGTTAAACGCCGATCTGATCTCACTAGAGTGTTGACACGTGCAATGTTTTCATCGGTTTTAGAAGTTGAAGGCTTCCCTGAACCGTGTTCATCTTCAATGTGTTCTCTGCCTTTGTGCCAGCGAAAAACTTGAGCCCTGGATAAAAAATGTTTCCCATAGGTATGTTTTAACTTTTCATGCGTCACACTTGCCGATTCTCCAAGCTTAACACAAAATTTAATGGCACAACGTTGCTACAAAATCACGTCGTTAACGGAACGAATTGAAACTCGCACTGAGCTATCTGGCTCCAGATTGACGATTTCTTCTTCAATTTTAGCTTTCAAGAGTTGCAAGGTTTGGGGTTTATTGTGATAAACACGAGATTTTATAAAGCCTCAAAGAAAGAAGTTTGGTCCTGTTAGATCTCGCGATCTTGACGGCCAGTTCAAATCTCCAAACCGGGAGATCACTCGACCTGGAAAATGGTGTCTCAAAATCTCTACAGTTGCCCGAGCTATGTGAACGTTTGCTCCGTCCTATTGAAATCAAAAATGATCCAGACCCAATACAACAACTTGCGGCAAAAAAACTGGTTTAGCATCCGCCTCTAACGGTCACCATTTACGGTTACGGTGGTGCCATCAGCGTCTTCAAAAAAAAAAAAGAGCTAATCGCTTTTTCACTGCAAATGCCGCACCACACAGTCACTTTGAGGCGATGCAACGGCTCTCGTCTAGTGTTTTAGATAGAAGAGGTTTATTCTAACCGCAGCTGATTCTAGTGGTAAAGACACCACCAGACCATTTATATATTGCTCACTGCTGATCAAAAATAGAAATTTTGCAGTCTTCCTCATCTAACAGGATTTTTCTAAACCAAAATTTCTGTTATAGGAGGACTGACCATCTTTTGACCATGTTTGAGCACCAAATGATTTTTCTGGAAGCTCGAGAAAACAGTCCGAAAAACACGAAAACACCATTTTGTTTATCAAACATCAAAGTTATATATAAAAAGAAGCTTCAAAGACTCTAGGAGGTGGTGACCGCTGAAAGGATAACAACTGCTAGCTTCATACCTATAAAGAGCAAGAAATCTAGCTATTTACGGCAAAAATGTTGGTTTTAAGTAGTCAAACATTAACTTAACCCAGAGAAAATGTAGTCAATCAAAATTACAACATATGGCAAATAATTTCCATAATTGTTTTACTTTATGGTGCCAAGTTCGTGGACTACCAGCAGAATAGTCAACCCAATTTTGTCTGGATATTCTGCAGCAGAAGTTCTATAATAAAGTCGACATTTAAGAATTCCAAAATCATCTACTGAAAACATATTCTTGCACAGAAGCCTTCACATGATCATCAAACTAGATGATCTAAAAGTGAAGAAGGTAAAAACAAAGACCAAAGACCAGGATCACCATCACCAATTAATATAGAAGCAGGCACACAGGGTAAAACAGATTCCATAATCACAACAAACCTACGTAATGCTATGAGGGCCGCCAAGTTAGCATCACAATGCGGTAAAAAATCGTCAAATATGACGAAAAGGATTAACCATTTATTGACCACTATTGACCATCAAAGATTTCGATTGACTGATCATCGTTTCATTATCTTTGACATTTTCAAAACAAAATGATTAGAATTTTTTTTTACTACAAGGACAAAATTTTTGTTGTAGGAGAGGATTGACCACCAAATAGTATTTTTTCAAATGGCTTTGTGAAAGCATCATATCGCCTTTTATAATGCCACGCTGTCAATCGCTTTGCTCCAAACAGCGAATGGTAAGTCGATCCGGATTTCAACCCTCTGAAAAAATGTCACCGACTAGAGTGCATTTCATGTGGATTCTCTGTGCTCCACCAACGCAAATTTTGTTTGTTAACATATAACCACTTATAAGTGGAAATGGCCTTCGTCGCCCATTATGATTTTTGATACGAAATCATCCTCTTCTTGCACCAAGTTCAACAGAGTATAGCAGTAAATTAACCTTGTCCGACGATCAACAGGCAGTAATTGATGGTGGTGGTAGTTTGCGTTTTGTAGGAGAACATTTTAAAATCTTTCACCAAAAGTCGTTGCAACGAACGTCTGCTGACGCCTAATTGTGTACATCATCGTTCTCGTTGATGTTTGTGGATTCTCTCTGATGTCGTCGGCAACAGCAGCGATGTTCTCGTTCGAACGAGCACTACGAGGCCGGCCATTTCTTGCGACATCTGTAGTGGATCCAGTTGACAACTAGTTCTCTATATATCATATAATATATATATATCATATAATATATATATAATATCTACATCATAAATGTCAAAGCATAGTGACATTTGGCGCCATCTGCTTAAAATGGCAGCCAATTCAAATTATGACATTACTTTTACGCCACCTTGTACAACTATGCAAGTGTGAATCACCACCCAATGTACAAGAATTCAAGGAATAATTACGACAGATGCTGTTGAAAATATGCCAGAAGAATGCATTGTTCAAGAAAAAATCACCACTCATCCTAAAAGTTCTTTTTTTTCCAAAATACTTTCTATAAGTGTGTCCTATTTAAGCTCCCTCCACTTACAGTTCTATTACTTATTTTATAAAATCGCCGGTTGTTACATCTGGCACGCTTACGTCCAATGCTTCTAAATATACACACTGTATGGAAGACAATTTACGTGGATATTTCGCGTTAGATTTCAGATAACGCGACCGCAGCAGATTAGAACCGGCGATAGCTGTAGAGAGGATCAGGTAGGTCGAGTTTTCAGTTTCGACCGTAAACTGACAAAATACGCTCGATTTCGACAATCGTAACTGTAAAAACGCTTAGCCGGCACACCGGAGGAACGGTAGACACTCTTGCGAGTTCAGCTTTTAGTAGTTCGTTTCCTCTATCTTATCTCTACGTAATCGCTAGGCCAGATTGAGGTCGAATCTTTTCGCTATTCTTTCCGAGCATTTCGATGAAAACGTTATTTTTTTTTGTTGTTTCGGAGCAGGTGGTGTGTGCAGTGATTTGATCGTAAACACTTAATATTTTAAAGCTCCCACCTAAATACGAACCTGTATTAAATATTTAACCTCTTTAGCATTTTATTGCTGTAAATCTCTGATACGTAAGTATATCTCAGTTAAGCTAATAAATATGCTATTTCATATTACGCAAAATTCGATTTCAAACCGCGATACGGTGGAAACTCACCTTTAGTACTGTGGCTTTTTCCCAACATTCTGGCCATAATTTTATAGGAAATTTATTATTTTCTCGTACATAATGTGTATGATGCATGGCATCATGAATATGGGTAGGTGGCGCTGGTCGTTGTGTGTGTGGTGTTAGGCACAGCCACTACGCGTTTAATGTCTCATGTGCATTTTGACGTAATTATGACTGATAATTTACGATTTTTTCACACGTGATCATTAATTTCTGTTTAATAAATTTGCAGTTGCACGCAAAACCAACCGGGAACAGTAGAGCTTTGATGCAGGTTGACATTCAAATGGGAGATGTAGTAATAAAAAAAAATAATTTAATTAATTTATTATTTGTTTATTTATTTAGTAGCAATATTTTAAGCTTATACAATCCAACAATTTATAAAATAACAACTCAACTATACAATTTTCCAAAGTTCACTTGTTAACCCTTAAATCATAACTACCCAAAACTTGTTACTTAAGACGCATAACCAAACTTGAGAATCGAAATTCCAATTTTGAGAAAAAAATATTTTCTTGATAAAACAACATCAGCATGTGTACAGGTCAAATGAAAGACATAAACCAAGTTCTAGCTTTTGGAGGATTTTCTCGAGCTGGTCCCCTGATAGCCAGCAGCAGAACTATAATATTATGTTCTAAAGTTTTTGTTCTACACGCAGCAAATTTCTCCAATCCCTGTAAACATGCAATTTGCAAAATAATTGGTCGAATCAGGGAGAGAACCATCAGGAGATTCAGATCAAGATTGACAAGAAAACAAATATATGCCTAGCCAAAACTATAGCCATTCTAGAGGAGGTTAAACTAACAATGGAGATTAATCTACAGAAGGTCTTGATTTTCTCTAATTCGCAGAGCACTCTTTACAACATTAAACAAGCAAGCATCTCAGCGAATTCATATAATGGTACTCTAGAAATTAAACAAATTTACTACGATTTGCACAACCGAGAGTTTGATATACGTTTTATCTGGATTCCTAGCCGTAGAGGTATTCGAGGATATGAAACTGCATACTTTAGCCAGACAGATAGCGTCTCTATAAATCCCAAGCAGAAATTGGAAAATCCAAAGCAACGATATCCTCGAAAAATCTCGACAAAGTGGAAAGTAAAATAAGGATGAATTCTGCACCACTAAAGCCAAATTCTTTCACAACATCAACCCCACCCTAAAGACAAAGCCGTGGTTCCATAAGATGCGTTTGTCTAGGGCACAAATAGTAACGATTTGCAGACTGATGCTTCCAGTCCATCTCATCTGCTTAAACTCCACGACAAAGAAAGTGCAGATTGCTTGTGTCCTGCCTTGGATGGAGATCTAAAGCACAGCTTTTTTTTAATGTCCTTTGCGCAAGAGAGAATCAGATCAATTATATCAAAAGTTACTAAAATCAAAGCTGATGATCCCAATAATAATTATAATACCAAATAACTTTATTGATGTACAACAAAAAGTAACAAAATAATATGATCTTTTTTATTATATTTAAGCAATTCTTTTGATCGTCCTCCATTTCTCCCTAAAAATCGTCAATTTCAGCCAACTCATTTAACTCTCGATCAGAAAAAACTTTGTCGAAGACATCCATCACTAGAATATATGTATAAACATACTCACTTGAGTTAACTTATTATCTACTATTGTAATTTATATTCTAAAGTGTGTAGGCATTTTTGAAAGAACTAACCTAAACTAAACTCTCCTAGTTACCCAACGCTTACATTTTGCTGACCGAACCCCCAGTTCTTGGAGAAATATTGAAATTTATCAGTTGTTCAAAATTGTTTTAATTGTTCTGAATATTGTTTTTAGTCTTACATCATGAAATCATTGACAAAAAAGAAATTTTACCACCACTTCCTCGCTCCAAAAGCTCATTCTTGATAATCGAATTTTTAGGTTAGGGAACAAAAGGAGACCAAGAGATTGTCTTGGTGAAACTTTTTTTTTCGCCAAATGTAGCCGTTTTACAGCAATTTCTGCTTTTAGCTTGTCAAGGAATGATGCGTAGTGTGCTCCTGTAGTGGTTTCTCCTGTTTGAGGATAATCGATTCAGATAACTCATGACTATGCGAAAAAAAGCCGCCATCACTTTTCCAGCCGAAAAAAAACAGTTTTTACTTTTTTTGAAGGCCGATTCCCCGATTTTGTACGGCCACATTTAAATTCGGTTGCCCAAAATTTATTAAATGATGGTGCAGAGCCCCCGTATACGGCGTTCAACTCATCTTTAAATTGCGTTGGCGTATTGCCTGTCAAAAACAAGTATTTAATGACGGTTCGATGATACTCGATTTTTTCCAAACGATTGTCAAACAACAAGCACCAATGACTCAAGATGATGTCACCAACCTAACCAATATATTTTCTCAAGAATTTCTCAGACAAAAATATCATTTTTTTCAAGTATAAGTATATAATATTTCTACTGCTACTATAAAAATCATCAAAACAGCAGGTCATATACTGACTTCCAGAAAAATTGCAACACCTAGAAGCTGTTTAACGATTTTATTGAAATTTTCAGAAAACGTCTATTTCTATGAAACAAAGTTATGATTAAGTTTTAAAAACAAAAGAATAAAAGCTTTAAAAGTTTTTTCAATAATGAGTTGCTCCGCCACGATTTGTAATGCACTCATCTAGACGCCTTGGCATGCTATTAATCAAGTGATCTATAGCTGCTTGTGGTATATCGTCCCAAGCTTCTTGAATCCGTTGTTGAAGATCATATAAATTATCTGGAGGCTGCGGTAAATTACCTATTCGCCTACCAATCATATCCCATACATGTTCAATGGGCGACAAATCAGGCGACCGAGCAGGCCATGGGAGGACGACAATGTTAGATTATTCCAAAAACCGTGTTGTAGCCCTTGCCGTATGAGGGCGCGCATTATCCTGCTGGAAAATGGGATTTTGCAGCCCCTGAAGATATGGAAGGCCAACTGGTTGTAGCACATTAGCAATGTAACCAGGTGCGTTAAGGTTGCCGTCAATAAAGACCAAGGGTGATCTGCTACCATAACATATTGCACCCCATATCATAACTCCTTGAGTGAGGGCTGTGTTGCGTTCCACAAAAAATGTTGGATTTTTACGTTCTTCACGCATCCGTCTGACTCTCCTACGATCATCGTGGGCCCACAAGCAAAATCGGGACTCGTCACTAAACACAATTTGATGCCATTCCTGGGCCCAATTAACCCTTCAGTTGCTCCACTCTAGTCTGCATAGACGGTGAAGTGGTGTAAGAGGAAGACATAAAAATGGACGATATGAACGCAATCCATAAGATCTTATCCGGCGATAAACAGTTGACATTGACATTCTGAGTCCTGTACCTCCCATCCAATCATTTGCAATTGATCGAGTTGTTGAAAATCTATCTCTTGTGGCCAAAAGTCTTAAGCGACGTTCTTCGCGATCTGTAGTCCTTCGAGGACGTCCAGATCCACGGCGACGATGTTTAACCCCTTCCTCGGACCATTTGGACCAACACCTCAATACCGTTGAAACATTTCGATTTACACGACGAGCAATTTCTCTTAGCGAAAATCCGGCCTCTCTCATAGTAATAATACGGCCACGTTCAAAATCACTTAATTGGACAAAATGTTGATGTTGACGTACTCTCGGCATTGTTATCAAGTGCAGAATGAAATTGTGACGTAAAAACAACAATTTGCAAACTTGACAGTTACTAAATGGTCTAATACTTCAAATTTATAGTTACTATGTGCTATGGAAACAACATGCAAAAAAAAACTACTGGCTAGATTTTATTCAAATTTTAATCATCAATTTGTTTAATGAAAATAAACGTTTCCTGAAAATTTCAATAAAATCATTCGACAACTTCTAGGTGTTGCAATTTTTCTGGAAGTCAGTATATAGTATTATAACCACAACATAAAAAGTATGCGTACCCCATTTATTTACGAATATTTTCAAAATAACTGAAACGCATAATTGCCCCCATTCTATCGCTGTCAAAACTCAGGATTAAGCTATTGTATTGCATGCGGTGTAAACCAAAAGATGTAGGTTGGAACCTCAACCCGAGTAATACACGAGAAAAAGGTACGACACAGAAATCGAAAATATTTTCACAGTTCTTTCTTAACTATTATCTCATACCGTGTTGTATGGCATTATAGTGATTCTTACCAGTCTAACATGGAGATTATGCCTATTGTTGTGGAGCACGGCAGGTTCTTGACTGTCCTTTTGTGTCATATTGGTTTACCTATTCTTAAGCGATATTTGTCTCCTGACGGCTTTTGTCCTGTTACCAGTGTCTTTATTCAGTCGAGGATTAAAGAATGATACAAGAAAAAGAAAGCAGTTACAAAGAGTGTTGTGGGATATATGTTTTTAAATTGTGTTGTATTAGAGCAACAGGCCTAACATTTTTGTCTACTTATATTATTCTATATACAGAGTGTTACGTATTCGTTTTATAAAATTTTAGTATTAAAATATTTTTACAAATTAACCTGAATATCTTGAAAAGAGAGAATTACTGTACTAGACTATTAACTGCTCTCTTGAATATGAACCGAATATACACTCATTCCATATACCTACTACTACATAATACACACTCCACATACACCAATGCAAAGCATTCAATGTCGTTAGTTATCAGCTTCAAATCGCAACGCTACGGTCCTTATCGCACAGATGCATCTTTTTATCCCGCAGATAGAGCCCAGATGGAAATGTCAAATACAGTATCGTGTATCCTACGTAGTATTTTCGTGTACGTCAGCACAATCCGCCGATGCAACGCTGTGCTACAGACGAAAGAGGATAGAAGATGATCGTATACCTTTGACGAAACGTCGCCACACAGTTCCTCATTATGGATTTTCGTGACACGCTGCTACAATGAGAGTATAGTGCACGTAAAGAGTATAGAAAACAGAGAGAAAGAGTTTTTCCCCTTTTGTTGGTGGTTGTACACCGTTGTCTGTGTTAAATACGTGTACTTATGGTGGTACTACGTCGCTATGGTTTTGTGTGCGTGAGCTTTATGCGTTTCTTTTCTGTTAAATGTAGATGGTTGTCGTTGATTGTGCGGTTTGAAATCTTTTAATCCATATAATAATTGATGTTGAAGTGTACATATACCTTCATCGTGTGGACCGTGATGAGGTTATTATTTCTGTTACGTTATGCCTGAATTGAATTTCAAAACGGGGGTTCGTTATGAAGGTTTGTTGGGGGATAGAGATGCTATCAACATTGCAAGAGTTTGGTAAAATTGTGTTATATTTAGCATCAAGATTTCTTCTAATTAGTGATATTCATTTCGATACATAATAAATTAAACTAATTCTTCAGACTTAACTCTTTTAATGAAAGCTCAGGATACATTTGTATAAATTATGCCTGGACCTTTTTGAATTTTTTACCAACCCCTGCTCGTCCTCCCCCTCTCCCAATCTTACCTAAAAGAAAATAACTTTGGCCTGAGTCCCCAGCCACTTGGGTGTGAAGGGAAACGAGGCGTCAGCTGGCCAGACGAGGTTCATGGCCTTTCATAGGAGTGGGCTCTTCCTTCGACATCATCAAATCACAAATTATAAAGTCAATCTACGAATGGACACAAAATAGGTCCAAGGAATGGTGGAAAAGATCACCAGGACAAAGACAGGCAAAGGAGTTCCTAAGGAAACAGAGGCCTGAGTTTACTTAAGACTTACTGAGCAAAGATAGGAAGACTGTCAAAGTGACAGTAGGTCTCATGACCGGTCATTGCAGACTGAATAGGCATATTTTTAACATCGGCCTGACATAGGATGCTCTCTGCAGATTCTGTCAAGAGGAAGAAGAAACCCCAGTTCATGTTTTGTGTCACTGCGACGGTCTAGCGAGGACAAGGTTTGTAGCAATGGACGTAGAGAATCCCATAGCTAATGACTACATAAAAGAGCCGGTCTCAAAAGTGATAGGCCTAATTAAGAAGGCGAAACTAGAAAGCGTTCTCTAAGAAAAAAGAGGATCACAATAGACGTGTAAAGGTCTCGGTGAAACAGCTTCGCGTGCCACCCCATTCCTAACCTAACCTAACCAGCCCCCATCCATCTCTGGTTGTTCTATTTTTTTTAACATTGTTCCAAAAGTCTTGACCTCTTACATGCATTGTTCATGAAATAATGAAGAAAAACACGTCGTTATTTCATATCTTGTTATAATCAAAGACATAAGCTTTCTTTTAGATTCTCTTAAAAATTTGTTCGTCAATATTGATACAAAATTTGAATCTTCTACCATGTTTCTTTTCTAAATGCATGGGTGGGACGACCCCGAAAGGCAAACTCGGTCAAAAGAAAGACCTATTGTGCTTCCATGCCATTTTAGTCCTCTAAACCAGGTTGCACACGGACAAAAAGTCCGCAACCTGGTCAAGAATTACTTGAACTTACTCCGGGATCATCTAATCCACTGTTGGACAGTCAGCAAGTTGGAGTTCGGGGATCTGTTAAAGGCTTTGATGCTACCATAAGAACTCCCACACGTTGATTCTGCAGCTACGATTGGTCGTTTGCTGGCACCTCTTGGTAATTTGTTAGCTATTTCATTGCTTCTGATTCCAGATTGACTTGGTACCCATATCAGCGGAGTGGTGTAATGTTCCACCAGTTTTTCGAGTTTCCTATAGCAGTGAAGTACCACCTCAGAGTCAAACCTGGCAGCCTGTAGTGCTGCAGCTGCGGGCAATTTAAGATGCCCTCAGCACAGACCTGTTTGACAATTATTTCGGCCTGGACGATGGACGAGGAGCTCCTCAAGCTTCATCTCTCCAAATTCCAATTCCCGTGCCATTTGGTGTTTTAGAAGCATCAACAAACCAGCGGGAAAACCCTCACCTCGATTTGCAAAGGAGAACTTTTGCAGTCTCTGCGCTGGAGATGTCTACATTTTATCCCCCACTGAAAACTCAAAACGAGCAAGATTTTGTCCCCCCTTGCCGTTTGTTAGATGTAGGTGAAGATGTTGGTATGGTCTCCCGTTTTACCGGGGAAACCTCTACACTCACTCTGGGGTCTCTCTCATGTAATATTTAAACTAACGAAGTTTGCTCTTGTAATGTTAGCATTCTTTTTTTCGAAATTTTAAAAGCTGTTATAGGTTTCTGGTTTAATTTCCTAGACTGAAGTCCTTAAAGTTTTAAAACTGATTGGTGGTATTGATATAACTGTAAAACTGTTGTTTAGAATGGTAGGTCCAAAACAATAATATCCTTCCCAGTCATCAGTATGGTTTCCGCAGACAAAGGAGCACCATCGATGCCGTTACGGAGTTGGTCACCGAAATACAGTTAGGCCTGTCAAGAAATTTAGACATAGGAGTAATTTTCCTAGACCTCAAAAATGCGTACAATTAAGTTAGCTCTTCTATTTCAAAAACTTTGTTATTTTGGGATGTCCGACCATATTGCTGATAACGTCGTAAATATCTTTAGAAACCGTATGATATAATTAGAACTTACAATAATGTTTTAGTAGGTAAAAGAAGAGTTAGTGTTGGATTAGTTCAAGGTTCTATTTTAAGTCGATTGTTATTCAATATCTATTCAGTAAAACTACACCCCTATCATCTATTCAGATGCCTCTAAATCCGAGAATGGCTGTGGTTGCGCGGTGTATGATGCAAATAACATCGTTAGTAAATCATACAAGCTAAATGGTATGTTGAATACATTTTCTGCAAAGGCGAGTGCAATTGTCGAAGGGCTTAAATATATCCAGGAAAGGAGTTTCGCAAATGTGGCAATTATGTTAGACTCTCAAAATGTGCTTAATGCCTTAAAGCACAGGAAATGGTTTGCTCAGGAACATCCCCTGTTACTGAACATCATTACGAGATGTACGGATTTAAGGTCTGGGTTCAAATTGTTCTGGGTTAGGGGCCATGTAGGAATCATTTCCAACGAGGAAGTAGATGCGTTAGCGAAAGCATCCGTAACCGATGGAGAAGTACTGGACCTGATGATCTGTGAATCGGAGATTTTATCGCAGCTTAAGAGGTACTTTTTAAGGGAGAAATGGGAAGATAGATGGCAAACGTACAGTCGATACGACTTAGTCTTCGAACGATTTTAGTGAGTTACCTTATTAAAATCGTTCGAAGACTAAGTCGTACCGAGTGTACTATAGCCAACACTAAACACCAAACAAGTTTTAACTAAAACACCGACGCGTTTCAACAGCAATGATGTCATTACCAAGGTAATAATAAAACTAAATTAAAATAAAACCTAGAGAGAGAAATAAGAGGTAACCTAAATGTTATGCACGGTCAATCCGATACGCATCATTAATTTCCGATTAAGGAAAACAAGGACGAATGCGGGATAGGGCCGTTGTCACAAGTTCATTACACATGACTTATTTTTATATATTTCTAAACTTTCGAAAACATTTAGAAATTTACAATTGTTTATTTGTCTAATTAGTTTAACATTCGTATGATCGATGTTGTGATCTGTTTCAAAAATGTGTTGGGCAACGCTCGATTTCTCAATTCTATTAAATCTAAGATTAGCCATATGCTCCTTAAATCTAGTTGAGACTGCTTTCCTGGTTTGCCCAATATATTGTTGATTACAATCTTTATAATTGATTTCGTAAATACCTGACTTTTCTAAAGGTTGTATTTTATTTTTGGGGTTACCGATGAGACTTCGTAAACTAACCCCAGCCCAGAACTGTAAACTATTCTGAGATCTAGCTCTTTGAAGATTTTACTCAAACCTTTACACCCCTAGTTTTGCAGTAAAAAATTTGTTAGAATTTATTAAAGAAATTCATAATATTCTGTTGATGGAGGGTGAAGTATTGATTTCATTTGATGTTAGTTCTCTCTTTCCTAGTGTATCGATTCCAGACACCTTGACATACCTTGAGGACTTGTTGTTTCAACATAGTTTGAGTCAACGTGTTCAGGAATTTATTCGTTTAACTGACAACTGTATGAAACAGAACATTTTTCAATTTAACGGGAGTTTTTACGAACAGCTGGAAGGAACGGTAATGGGCAACACCTTTTCGTTCTTTTTGACCAACCTTTTCATGAGCCGTTTTGAAAAGGACTTAGAATCTGAGAGCGAATACTTTCCTAGGGTTTGGTTGAGGTATGTGGATGACATTTTTCGCTATATTTGATACTAAAAAATGTAGTATTGACGATTTTCTCAATAGATTAAATAATCGGTTTGAAAGCATAAAGTTCACTTGTGAAAGAGAAGAAAACGGTCAGCTACCCTTTCTAGATACTTTAGTAATTAGAAATAACAATAGATTAGAGTTTGACGTGTATAGAAAAGAAACCAGTACACTTCGCTACATTCCTTCAGATTCCCATCATTGTGTTCGACACAAAATGGCAAGCCTGAATTTTTTGGTCCACAGAGTTCTCACTTTTCCCTTGAACAAGGCGATGTATGAGAAAGATCTTAAAATTATAAAAGATGCGGCTAAGTGTAATGGCTTCCAGCCTCAACATATCTATAGTTAATTAGGAAGTTTAATTATAAGAAAACTGTGAAAGAATCTACGACTTTTCGGCCTTTATCACTAAAGGTTTGAGTAAAATCTTCAAAGAGCTAGATCTCAGAATAGTTTACAGTCCTGGGACTAGTTTACGAAGTCTCATCGGTAACCCCAAAGATAAAATACAACCTTCGGAACTATCGGATTGACCGTGCATAACATTTAGGTTACCTGTTATCTGTAGGTTTTATTTTAATTTAGTTTTATTATCGCCTTGATAATGACAGCATTGCTGTTGAAACGCGTCAGTGTTTTAGTTAAAACTTGTTTGGTGTTTAGTGGCTTAAAATTTTTAGTGTTCTTTATCGTTTTGATTAGAACTTTACGATTTGCGTACTCTACCATAGCGAGAATGAAATTCGGTCATGGCAGTTTCCCTGCACATTTACATAGAGTAAAAATCATAGATTCTTGTGCCTGTACATGTGGCTATGAAGTTGCCGATTTAAATCACTTCACTTTGGCTTGTGAGAAGTTTCAACGAGAAAGGTACAGATTTTTGGCGAAACTGATAGAATTTGGAGTACCATTACCAACTTCAACGGTACTACTACTCAGGAGCAATGATGCAAGAATATACAGTGCATTGATCGGGTTTATGAAAGATTGCGATATTAAAGTTTAATTCAAATGTGGCAAATGGGCTTAGATCCCTCAACGCCAAGGGAAAAAAAACTGTAAAACTAAGTAGTTTTGTGAAAAATTTTAAAACTTTGTCTAACCTAGAAAGTTCTTCTTATTGGTTAATATTTAGATTCGTTCTCCTTTAAGTTCTGCGAGAATCGAAGAAGCATATATTAAAAGTTTATTTTGACCAGTTGGTAAATAGATTCGTTTTCAATATTAATTAAGCACCTCTTAATTCACGTTTCTTAATACCCGTAATGATTCGGCTTAAATTATCACGTCTACATGCCTATCCAATTATCCAGACTCGTATTTACAATTCCTTATTTATACCATGGCAATTATAGAACCACGATTCGAAAGCTCACTTCTTTACGATCCACGCCGAGCAGCATTTGTTCCCATTCTTTCCGAAAACGAAAACATATCATTAGCCGCACAAAGACGTAATACAAACTTGACATCATTGATTATAATACGCTAGAATTTTTCAACCTATAACAACAACAAACGACAACTAACAGCACAGTAGCAGAACCAAACACAATCGCCCTTTTTTTTATATCGCCTTACCTCTTTCTTTTCTTCGTTTTTGTAAATCCGGTCTCGAATGAAATTCTATCGAATTGAATAGTTCTCGCTGCATCTTGACAGCTCCTGTTCGCCCCGACAATTACCCATTCGCTCAATTCAAGATCAAATTAAAAAGCAATTAGGCGGAGATTCGTGAGTGACGTCGAATATTTTCCGTGACGGGATTCGTATTGAACACGGTGTGTTGGTGGTGTATGGAAAAGGTAGCGGAAGGGTGGGTCAATACGGTGGCGCCTAAAACGGCGCCCTTGTCGTTATGCGAAGTATAACACGGCGCTACAGTGTCTGGACACAGATCAAGTAAAAGCTAATCCATCAGACCCCGGTTTTAGGTTTGCATTCTTTTGCGGCGTTAAAGGATGGGAGTAGATGAAAGGATGCATTAGTAAATTGCAACTATTCGCTTCGTTTGTGACTAATAGTGTGATGTAAAAATGCTTAATTGTAATTTTGAATCTAATCCTTCTACAAATGTTTGTAAGTTTATATTGGGATATACTACCACAGTTCTACAATTTTCTATTAAAATATGATCTGATTTAAGGATAGCGGAGAAAGTGGTTGTTATCATTGGACATCATGTTACCAACGTAATTCAACAGAAAAAAAGAGAACCGTTCAAATAGTTTAAGTACTGTCGTGTTTTCTTGGGATATATTTATATACATGCGTACATAAATGTACTACATTCATTACGTGAGAGCAAAACACAAAATTAACGGTGAAATTCATCGTTTTTATCCGAAACAACTATTTCCACCGTCAAAGCAAAAACATACACACCGGCAATATTCCGGTAAAACATCGAAAGATCTAATAGTCGTCGAGCACACGCAGCCACCACACAAGATAACTATCAATCGAATCAGATTACCTACAGATTAAACAACACGGGCATCGACAACAATCGAGATACACGATAATCCGTTATGTACAGATTCGAGCTCGCGATTATAACAGTTGTGTGAGACCGCGTCGGGTATAGAGCGTGCCACGGTTCACAGTTCTTGCGGCAAAAGGTCGTATCGGATTGTGTAGATCAGATTTCTTATTATCTACGCTATAATTCGACGCCTTCTGTATATGTGCGTTTGTTTTTATCGTCCTCCCACCCCTGTCTCCTCTTCTCACAATGCCACTAGATGAATGAATAATGCAATTAAGTTAAACAAAAACGGTAGTAACTGATTCTCAAACAATTCTGAAACAGGTTATTCTGAGTTAAATATATAGAAACATGCATGAGCATGATGTTCGGGTAAACGGCAAAATACACAGGTAATACATTGTCTATCCCGGATGCGATAAGAGTGGTTCCAGTTCTTAGCGCAGCGACATCTATGAGTGATGATAGGTGAATGTTCTACTCTTCATCTAGTTAACCTCAAAATTTGAGCGAATTCGGTTTGATATTTCACTGTGAACAGTCAGTGTTTGACAGTCACTTTGTGTACGCTGGTAGAAAAACCAACATGGAATAAACAGAGAGCATCTACAAGTTGGAGCAAAAGTAAAAAAAGCTATGTTTTCATAAAAAATTTATTTGAAAGTGTGACATTAATTTTGAATTGTTGCTCGCGAAACATCTGGCTCCAAATTGGCGATTTCTTCTTCAATGTTAGCTTTCAAGACTTGCAAAGTTCATTATTTGTTGTGGTAAACGCGAGATTTTAAAAAGCCCCCAAAGGAAGAAATCTGGCGATCTAGATGGCCAGTAGGTACAAATTTCCAAAACGGGAAATCACTCGGCCTGGAAATTGGTGTTTCAAAATCTCCATATTTGCCCGAGCTGTGTGAGCTGTTGCTCCGTCCTGTTGAAACCAACAATGATCCAGACCCAATGCAGTAACTTTCAGCAAAAAAAATACTCATTTAGTATCTGCCTGTAACGCTCACCATTTACTGCAAATGCAGCACCAAACACTTTGAGGGGATGCAACGGCTCTTGCATGTCATGAGGATTCTCTATGTCCCAGAAACCCAAATTTTGTTTGTTAACATAATCACTTACGTGGAAATGGGCTTCGTCGCTCATTATGATTTTTAATACGAAATCATCCTCTTCTCGCACCAAGTTCAACAGAATATGGCAGTAAGTTAACCTTGTCCAACGGTCAGCAGGCAGAAATTCGTGAACAGTTTGCATTTTGTAGAGGAACATTTTGATAAGACTATAGAAGTATTAAGAATCGTCTGCCAAATATTTCAAAAATAGAAATTTAGCAGTGTTCCTCATCTAACAGGAACTTTCTAAACCAAAATTTCTATTACAGAAGGATTGACCATCATTTGAGCATGGTTGAGCACCAAATAATTTTTCTGGAAGCTCAAGAAAACTGTCCGAAAACACCATTTTGTTTATATAGAACATCAAAGTTATATATAAAAAGAAGCTTCAAAGACTCTTTGAGGTGGTGACCGCTGAAAGGATTACAACTGCTAGTTTCATACCTCTAAACAGCAAGAAATCTAGCTATCTGCGGATATCCCTCAAACTCTTCAAAGAGTATGATAAAAGTTTGGATACTGGTGCATCTTATTGTGCAGCAAAAATGTTGTTTTTAAGTAGTCAAACATGATTAATCTCGTCTGGTGAATAAAGTTTCTGAATTGCAGTTTTCGGGACACTGAGCACGGAATCCCTAAATATATTTAACGCAGCTTAGCCTAAATAAAATGTAGTCAATCAAAATTACAATATATGGCAAATCATTTCCATATTTTTTTTTACTTTATGGTAGACTTCCAGTAGAATAGTCAACACAATTTTGTCTGGATATTCTGCGGCAGAAATTCTATTATAAAGTCGACATTTAAAAATTCCAAAGTCATCTTCTGAAAACATATTCTTGCACAGAAGCCTTCACATGATCATCAAACTAGATGATCTACAGGTGACGAAGGTAAAAACAAATTAATATATAAGCAAGCACACTGGGTAAAACAGCTTCCACAAGCACAACAAACCTACGTAATGCTATGAGGGCCGCCAAGTTGGCACCACAATCCGGTCAAAAATTGACAAATATGACCAAAAGGATTGACCACTATTGACCATCAACGATTTCAATTGACTACTTTTCGTTTAGGCTATAGCTACTACACCCGTATTTTGGGGTCTCACAGATGAAGAAGATGCTAAAAGTGTGAAATATAGAAATTTTGTTCATCGGATTCGATCGTTTCATCATCTTAGACCACCTTTTACATTTTCAAAATTTTCAAAACAAAATGATTAGAATTTTTTTTACTACAAGTAGGTAGAATTGACCATCGTTCACCAACTAGTTTTTTATGACAGCATCAGAGCATTTGTTGTAGGAGTATTGACCACCAAATAGTATTTTTTCAAATGGCTTTGTGAAAGCATCATATCGCCTTTTACAATGCCACGCTGTCAATCACTTTGCTCCAAATAGTGAATGGTAAGTCTGAAAACTGAAACTGAAAAACTATCATCGACTGGACTGCATTTCATGTGCATTCTCTCTGCCCCAGAAACGCAAATTTTGTTTGTTAACATAACCACTTAAGTGGAAATGGGCTTCGTCGCTCATAATGATTTTTAATACGAAATCATCCTCTTCTTGCACCAAGTTCAACAGAATATAGCAGTAAGTTAACCTTCTCCGACGGTCAACAGGCAGCAACTCGTGAACAGTTTGCGCTTTGTAGGGTAACATTTCCAAATCTTTCACCAAAATCCATTGCAACGAAGGTCTGTTGATGCCTAATCATGTATGTGTATCGTCATCAGCAGCGATTATTCTCGTTCGAACGAGCACTACGAGGCCTATCACTTCTTGTGACATCACGCTGCTTTAAGACAACAGACTGAAAATTTATCAAATAAGTAGTAACGATAATTCCACGTTCTTGAGGTGTGTATCGCTCCATGGCTTGTTGACAACTAATTCTCTATACAGGCTCCTGCAGCTGAACTCTGGTCTTTGATTGCTCATTGGCTATTAAAGTGAAATATTTCACTTAATACATGGTGAAACTATACATTAAGAAGTATATCTGAAAATTATTTTTGACTATACAGGGTGTTCCAAAAATTCCTGCATTTTTTGCATTTTTAGCAGTGGCTGACCATCTATACGTGCCTATTTTGTTTTTTTCTTTGATGCATATGTTCAGTGCAATAAATATTTTGTTAAAAATTTAATATTTACGTAGTACCATTAAAAATACCAGTACTGCTACAAATGCGAAATTAAAATGAAATAATTGGGGATTCTTTGATCAACAAATAAAAGATGCTTTAGGCAAAATTTGGAAATTTTGCGATATACAAGCTGTTCAAAATTTACTGTCCAGGTTTGGAAAATTTGAGCAACTTCTTTAGAATTTTTTAAATAGAACACCTTGTATATTTTTACACAAACGGTTGAAGAGCTTAATTATCTGTAGTCGTTTTTGATAAAAATGCAAAATTCATAATACGTAACTATTTAATTTAAAAATGAAGAAAGTAAACATGTAAAATATGTAAAAAAAAGAAAAAAAGAAAATAGACACTATAGAAGGTTTTCGAAATGTATTCCATTCATTTGTAAACAAAGATGCACGCGATTGTTGAAGGACTGTCCTACTTTCCTGTGGCCATTGCCTCGGTGCTCCTCTTCCGATTCATTTGTTTGGAAACGTTTGATTTAAATGTATCCTTACAGCCAGCATGAAGTGAGGAGGTGAGTCATCGTGTTGCAACATACTTTCCCGCTCAAGTAGAAAGTTTGGTAATATGCTTTCTAAAAAATGGAGATACACGCCACTATTTAAATCGCCGTCAAAAAGTAGGAACCTACTACTCGATCAACAATAATACCGTAGCATACATGTAAGGACCATCTGTGCTGGCAATCTATTTTCCTTACTAGTCATGGGTTGTGATTTTGACATAGTTGACAGTACTCGTCTTCTATTCATCCACAGTATTATATGTATTTCAATAGAGTAACTTTTAAATTTGCCGGTTTTAGTAAAAACGACTACAGATAGCTTTAGGGTTATATTAACAAAAAGTGTTCATAATTAACCTCTTCGTCCGTTTGTGTAAAAATATACAGGGTGTTATATTTAAAAAAACTCTAAAAAAGTTGCTCAAAATTTCCAAATTTGGACAATAAATGTCGAACATCCTGTATATCGCTAAAGTTTCAAATTTTGCCTAAAGCATCTCCTATTTTGTTGTTGTTGTGGCAGTACTGTTATTTTTAATGGTAGGTACTATTTAAATATTAATTGTTAAACAAAAATATTCATTGCACTAAACATACGATAATGGTCCACCACTGCTAAAGATGCAAAAAAAATGCAGAGTGTTCCATTTAAAAATACGTCGTGCCATTGTGCCCATGACTTTTGTAACACCCTCTATAGTCAAAAATAATTTTCAGGTATACTTCTTAATGTCTAGTTTCGCCATGCATCAAGTGAAACGTTTCACTTTAATAGCTAATGAGCAAACAAAGACCGGAGTTCAGCTGCAGCACCCTGTTACATATACAGGGTGTCTCAGCGAGACCGTTCATTAGAAGTTTATGGCGTTCTGGTTAAAAATATTAATTTGAAAATTTAGAATTATATATAGTCGATTATGTTCTCTTCAATGAAAATATTATTAAATTTTTAGCGCTTCCGGTTGTACCGGAAGTCGCCATCTACTTCATTATTTTTAATGGAACACCCTGTATATTTTTACACATTTGGATTCACCTATTTTTAAGCTTTATGAATACCTTTACCTTTTGCGATTTGATTCGGGCGTTTTGTAGTTATTCTATTTTTTCTGAAGAAATTTGCTCTCTTCAAAACAGAGGACGATTGATGATTTTTCGTATATCAATTTAAAATTCGTAATATACGTAAACAACATGTTGGACCATATTTTAGTGCCGAGAACGGCTATCTACATTGCGTGGTTACTTTATTATGGCACGTTAACTTTTTTCAAATTGCAACCCCCATATTTTATTACTTAGTCGTTTTTGTGGCCAATTTTACATCTTTTGTGTCCCGCATGTACCATACCTAAAATTAATAGTTTAGGCGATAATTAGATTTTTTGAAAAATTGCACACCTAAGTCATCGATACTTATCCAGTGTTGCCATGGAAAATAAACGTTCTCAAAGATTTATTGTCAAAGTCTAACGTCAAAGCCATTCTTCTTCGACACCCTGTATCTACATCATAAATGTCAAAGCACAGTTACATTTGGCGCCATCTGCAAAAATGGCAGCCAATTCAAATTATGACATTACTTTTGCGCCTCATTGTATAAGCTTCCAAATTATCAGTGATAAGATTATCATTTAACATTGAAGATAAAAAGAATTCCAGCCGGCTGACTGCGATTTTTAGCTAGCGAAGAAAATAACAGCACCTTCATAAACACATTTAAACAAATGAAGTATTTTCATTATAAAACTAGTATTCGAAGAATGAAACCAGCCTTGGGATAGATTACAATCGTCATAGCGTTGTAAAATTTGTCGATAGATGTCCATGTTCAAAAATAGAATCAACACTCGTTTTAGTCAACGCTGTAGAATGAGTCAAAGTGGTTGCTTCAAGCTTTCGCCATCTTGACGATATGCTAGGACGAGGGATAGTTTTTATTATTTTACTTTGCAAATTGACAACCTCAAACTCTGACAGATAATGATAATAATAATAACAATCAGAATAGATTGAAAGTACAAGTCTGTTGAAGCTACAACATTCTCTCTTACATATTTTTTTAGAAGAAATTTGAATGAGAGATATTAATCAAAATAAAATGTAAATTTTATGATAATATTTTTATCTAACATACACAAAATTTCCATATACGATATACGTAATATATAATACAAATCATCATAAATTATTTAGAAAACAACTGCTTTTAAACTCAAATATTCGAACGATTTCGGTTTTTCCTTTTAATATCACAATTTATATCCAATCATTTTACAGAAATATTTTTATAGCTCCTGCTTGGTCAAAAAATTCTTCGATTTCATTCAACCATACATCAATACCCGTCTACGTCTCAGTTTAAATCGAAATATTTTCTCACAAAAATTCGCCCTCTCATCTACACGAACAACACGGACATAAATAAATAAATACCTTCAAAGGCCCTCGAAACCATCGTAATCCGAATGTGTGGTCCTCTGTATATCGAGTCTTAGAAGCACGAAGCACGCTGTGCAGGTCAGTGTTTTGACAATAAGGCAATTACGGCGGGACGCCGCGTTTCGGACCCAGGAGCGCCACCACTTGACACATGATTAATACGTTTGCTTTATTAAATTATCATCTCTCTCGCCAAAGACCACGCCAACGGGGACAACACCTATTTAAATAGGTTAGTTTTTGTGTGTGAAATTTTTCGTTTAGGAAAAACTAATATTTCCTGCCCGCCAGATAAAGACGAATAAACATCTGTTATTAGGAGGGGGTCTACGTGTGGTCGTTCAGTTGAGGTTCAAGTCATGGTTATTTGTTGGTTTTATGTTCACGCTTTTCCGTCAAGAAGGGCGTTCTTTGTAAATATTATGGTAAAACGCGAACAATTGTTAGCAAAACATTCTTATTCTTGTTATTGTTGTTGAGGAAGAGGATAGTCAATACGTGATCTATTGTGGTTTGTAATAAATACGGGCAAAGATGTATTTTAGTTGCTAGTGTTCATTGATGGAACTGGATCTTCAGTGCGAGTTTTGCGTAGAGAAGTAAATTAGAATTTGCATCGAGCAATAATTTACTGTTTTATCATGGTTAAGTCTACTAGCTTGCATCAAAAGAATCTGGGGATGGTGATATTTTCAGAGGACCAAAGAATAAAGAAAGAGGACAATGTCAACCTCACAAGAAGCAACTACAGACCAAACCATTAGATCACCTAATCAAATCTCAATTGCAGAGATATTCTTTTAATCACTAAAAACTGCTCCAGTTTTGAACGTATCAAGAAGAAATATATCGAGCAGGCTGCGGCTATAACAGTAGATGAAATGATACTATTTCTGCAAGAGAGGCTTAACAGAAGGATACCTACTTGTGGTATAGCTAAATGGGAAAAGATTAAAAATATGCATACTAGTAGTAGTAAATAATGCTTAGTGGACGGCTAAAACCTCTAGGGAGAAGGAGAAACGTTTTATTTTTCAAAATAAAAGGGATACGAGCTATCAAACTTTCATCCTAAAATAAGCATCCTACTTTAGACGCGACAAGCTTAAAGTATACTTGCTTTGCAAACTCATGATAAACTTGCAGAATGGTTGAATTAAGCTTGTTTGTCGAGCTTCAACTATGCTAGTAAGTATGTATCATGCTTTATTCCAACTTTATTATTTAGCGACAAACTTGAATTATGCTTAATTTTACCAGATTAGGTAAAGCTTACTTTACCAACTTGTATAATGTGTGTTGTTCCTATTACTCATACGTAGGTACGTTTCAACAGCAATGGCAGCTATCGTCTTCTATCTATCTGGCATAATATTTACTTAAAATTAAAACAATTACTTGAAATTAATATCAATTGTTTATAAATTAAATTAATATCAAGACTACAAAACAATAATCTTAAATTAATAGCAATTCTTTTAATTTTAAGTAAATGTCATTCTGTTGAGGATGACAACTTGCTACTGTATGCGTATCAAAATACAGCTTGCTGTAAGCTAACATGCTATCTGGCTATTGGGGATAATTTTCACCAACTTCTATTGTTGGTGTTTCAATCTTTTATCTGAGGTCTTGGGTTTTGTCCAAAGTTAGACCAAATGCTTCCTTAGTCTTCTGAGTTCAATAATTGTATCTGTCCTTTAAAAATGCTTGGTGAATGATCTGCAATGTCAAGTGATCGCACGAGTAAAAATCTATAGTTCAACCAAGCCAAGATGCTAGACAAACAGATCCACTTACCAAGCAATTATTTCAAAAGTGTTTTTGACCAGCGGTATTTGTTCAAGAGTGAAAACTTTAAATCGTTCAGGATTTGTGAGGATGCTGCAACACTGTTCTGTAGAATATTAAGTATTTTCGTTTGCGATCTTGCGATACTGGAACAGCTCAAAATCGTCAAGCAAGCTTGAGCCAACCATCCTGGTCAAAACGTTGTTGCTTGTTATATTCCAACGATATTCTTCAAAACGTCCCACAAAATGATCTTTTAATAACGAGTGACGAAGCTCATTTCCATTTATCTGGCTGTGTGAACAAGCAGAATTTTCACTACTGGGCACCAGAAAATCTGCGGCAACACCATGAAAGGGCACTTCACAGCCCACGTGTTGCCGTTTGGTGTCGTATTGCATCGTTTCGCGTTTGGGGTCCCTATTTTTTAAAGAGGGAGGCGTGGCGGTTACCGTAACTGCTGATCGATATGTCGATATGCTACGCAATTTTTGGAACCAAAATTTAGAGAACTTGAACATCCGAATGTGTGGTTTCAACAGGATGGAGCTACGGCTCATATGGCAAGTAGGATAACTGACGTTTTAAGGGAAATGTTTCCAGGACATTCTCCTGTTCCTCATGCGACTTTTTCCTTTGGAGTGAGCTACCTGAAAGCGAAGGTTTTTCAACACAATCCCTGAACCATTGACGAATTGAAAGCAGTAATAAGCCAAGAAATTAGAGGAATATCTCCTCAAATTACTGCTCGAATGATGGAAACTTTCAGAAATCAGCTTCGAATGTGTATCGAAAGAAATGGTCGCCGCTTGGACTTTGTAATTTTCAAAACATAATAAAAACAAATGGCGTAGCATAGTTTTTCGCTTAATAAAAATAAAATCTAAATAGGTAGCATTTACAATGGCGTTTTTATTAAAGATTAAAATGTGTTTCTAGTTTTAAGAAACGCAATTAGAGGTTATTTTCTTCAGTACATTAATTATACACAGTCTGTCCCAGATCCAATGAGACTGATCTAAAAAAATATATAAAGCGTTTATTATTTCGATTTTTTATTCTTGTTTATTCAAAATAGTCTCCTTCTGAGTCAATACGGTGCAGCAAACGTTCAACAAATTTTTGGAAACTATTGCAATCGAAATCTTTTGGGGATGGTATTGAAATGATTTCCATTCATCATGAATTTCAGTTTGGGAAATAGCCGGAAGTCGCATGGAACCAAATAAGGTGAATGCGGTGCATGATCGATAACAATGATGCCTTTTTCGGTTAGGAATTCACGTACCATAGTAGCTTTGAACGATGGTGCATTGTCGTGCAACCAAAACAACTTCCTGGCTCTCGACATTCCGGTCGAATTCGTTAAATTCTGGCCCACAATCGTTGTAGAACTCTCAGATAATATACTACGTTCATCGTCTGACTTTCTGGGACAAATTCACTGAGAACAATTCCCTTTGAATCTAAGAAAACCATAAATATTGTCTTGGATTTGCTCTAATTTTTTCTCTTTTGGCTCTTCTGGTGACTTCCATGCAGCACTCTTACGTTTCGCTTTTTGCTTGTATTGTAAACGCTTTGTTTTATCACCAATTACCATGGCTAACATGCTTGTCGGATTCCTTTGGGACATTTTTAACATGTCTTTGCAAGGCAGAACACTGCAATCTTTTTAATCGATAAGCTGTGCTTTTCGATGTCCGGCTATGGATTTCATTCCCGCATTTTCTTAATGATTCCAATTTTTACTAACGGTGTGTAGGTATTTTATTTATAATATCCAATAGACTCGAAAACCAACAATCATCAAATACTATAAGGAAGCATTACGGTAATGGTATAATCTTTATATATATAGAGGTACCCTATTTTAATAAGCGATAAAAAAGTCTTTAATAACTCAACAATAGACCTCTTCCAACACGCATTAAGAAACTCAATCAAAATTAGACTATCAGCTGTTAAAAATCAATTAGAGACCGCGGTTACACCTCTGCGCGTAAGCCCATTTTCAACACTTTCCTTTGTAAAGTAACTCAACTTCCGCCTACCAGCTTTGATCTCGCACCGCATGAACGCAACAAACCGTCTTCCTTAATGGCACCAACACACATACAAGAGCGTGCTTCTTTCCTGCAACAACGCGTAACAATTAAAACATCAATCAAAAGAATGGAGGAAAAAGCATCAGCTCGTCGAAAAAAGAAGAAAGAAGACGAGGTAAATGAAAGGGGACAGTGGCGTCGGCGCAACATTTAATTACAAGGTGCGCGTGGAGACTAATGCAGGGGCGGTGCAGATCCACCCCGAACACGCGCGCTGGTGTCACTTCTTCTTCCGACGCTAGATGGTGGCCCCTGTTCGGTAGCTCTCCATCGGTCACGACCTACAAGTCATCAACTTGCCACAACGTACCTTCTTTTCACGTTGAGTGCGTATAATTAGATGGATTATGAGTGACTCGTTAATGTCTTATGGCTGATGTATTAGTGGTTGAATTCATGTTAATATACCTTACGTGTAAGAATGTTCTTTGTTGGAGCAATAATGAGTCATGACAAAAATTTTAATACAATTTTATATAAATGTAATAAATTGTTCTGCTAGTAAGATGATTCCTGCAATTTTACCATGAATGTCTATTACAGGACTTTTTGATTTAAAATGCCTCGTTATGTCTTCCTTATACCTCTTACCTTCTCCTTATTTCCCTCTCGTGACTATTTTCGCCGTATTAATGCAGACTTTAAAACTATTATTAACGTAAGTTTTCGTACGATACAGATTATTACAAAATAAAACGAAAAAATCACACTGAAACGACTCCCTCTCGATTTACTGGTCCACCGATAAAACTTCTCTTACGAACTGGCAGTTAAAACAACCAAAACAACACCACCGGGCCACTTGATGTTGGCCCCGCCGTTATTAAACGTATTTTACGGCGGCTGTACTTAGACAATAATTCATATTAAGGGACAATTTTGTTGTTTTAGGACCGCGCCGGCAAGTAGAATACAAGGGAATCGTCGGGAGTTGGGGGATGCCCGGAGTTGGATGAAGGGGGTGAGTATAGGGGTGGGTAGAGGGGGGTACGCGGCCCGTTTATGTGAACGAATAAATCAGAGGCGCTTCTGGCAAATTTATGGCCCAAGATAAAGTCAGAACGGAATCGGGAGCTTTTTATACCGTAGCCTGTGAAATTTAGATGCCACCCAACTCATCCCTGTCTCAACCCTCCTCAATGCCGCGCGCCGTAGCGATCCTACTTCATCTGGTACCTCTTCGAGCCGCTATGTCCTCCTCCTCCCCTCTAGTCGACCAGTGGCGTGCATATAATAAAATTAGGATGCAAAGCACTGATGCTTATCCTAAAAAAATCATGCAAGGTAATCTAGCACTCAGTTTCTGAAAACTCGTATTTAGTTACCTCCGATACTGCACCGGTAAAACTGTCCTCCTCTAAGACGGAAGCGTTATTTTCTGTTGTAAGATACCCAAAGACTACAAACTCAAATTCTGGCGGGGGCTCTAATATTTCTCTAGTTGCGATGAAATATATTGGTATTTGCAGCAAAATGAGGTTAATTTTTAGCCTACAATATCATGCATGTAGAAGCAAACGTTATTCAAAATTTTAGTTAAGATGCTGAAATACAAAACAACCAAAAAAAGAAATCGATTGATAAATAAAGACTCTAGATTAAAACCAACAGCTGTGTCAGATTTATTCTTTTACTATTGCTAACTAAATTTGAGCTATGAATTAATTTAATTCATAGTAATTTTTTTCCACTGATTACGTTGATCAACTTTAAGATCTAATTGGACATAGCAAGGATATGCAAAAAAACAGAAATGTGGTGAACCCTATTAGTTTACAGGACCATTTTTTTCCAGCGGTTTTCAAACTGTTTTTACACCAACCTTACAAAAATGACAATTGGAGCTGTAAGAAATTTACCTGAACAATTTGGAAACATCGAATAATCAGTCGAAATTGTGATATCAATTAGTCTACTCGGGACTGTGATTGCATATTGAACAATTTTTGGTGGGGGAGCCGTTAAGGATAAATGTTACGTTAACCATTCGGAGACGATTCCAGCCTTGAAACACAAAATCGAAGTTGCCATTTATAAAATGCAAGCCCAAACAATCGAAAAAGTACAGTCAGAGAAAAAATAGTCGAGACAAACACACCCTACGTGCAGTTTACCATCTCATTCGCACCCTCTACCGAGTTTTACATTCTGTGCGTATGCGAATGAAACTGCGCGTAGGGTAAGTTCGTCTCGACTGCTTTTTCTCTGACTGTACATGAAAATTCCAAACATTAGATGGCCCACCCGTTATATTACCTTCAACATTTTAATATGTTAATATTAGAGTAGAGATAATTTTGAATCTATATCTCAAAAAACCAATATCCTACCATTTCTTTAACTTGACCGTTTAAACCTGCTGTAAAAGTTACGCGGTTTGATAATTAATTTGGTTTACTATGAAAGAAAACAATTTGATTTTTACAACGTACTTAATTTTTCGACATAGTCCCCTCTAAGTTCAACGCACTTGCCCCAACGTTTCTCCAGCTTCGCGATTCCTTCACGGAAATGAAATTTCTTCGATGCTTTCAAAATACTGGTTTACTTCCTATATGACCTCTTCATTGGACTTAAATTTTCGTCCTGCCAGAAAAGTTTTTAATTTCGGGAATAGATAGTAGTCCGAGGGAGCTAGATCTGGCAAATACGCAGGATGCGGAAGCAGTTTGCTGAGCGGCTTTTTTGGACATTCCCGGGCGTTTCCCTGTTATTACTGCCTTTAATCGGTCCAAAAGTGATGCATAGCATTCTTCGGCAATGGTTCTTCCCTTTTCAAGGTAATCAATTAGGAGAATTTCCTGTACGTCCCAAAAAAACTGATACCATGACCTTTCCAGTGGATGAAGCGCATTTCGCTTTTTTGGAGCAGATTCTCCATGGGCAATCCATTGTCTGGACTGCTGTTTTGTTTCCGGGACATAGTGGTGTATCCAAATTTCGTCCATTGTCACAAAACGGCGAAAAAACTCTGCTACATTCTTCTGAAATACCTGAAAATTGTCGGCAGATATTCGCATGCGAATGCGCTTTTGCTCTTGAATGAGTAAACGCGGCACCCATATTGCGCACAGTTTTTGCTTGTACAATTCTTTAAGCAAAACGAAGTGAACTCGTTCAGTTCAGATGCCTGAGGCTTTCACTCGTTTATCGGTTAAAATCAAATCATGGATTTTATCGATGATTTCGGGTATCACGGCTGATTTCGGGGCTCCAGGACGTGGTGCATCTTTAATGCTTGTTCTACCGGGCTTATACTCATTTACCCAAAGTCGAACACACTCATAAGAAGGACATGAGTCACCCAGTGTAGGTAAAATCCTCTCATGAATTTCCTTCGCTGTTTTCCTTTCCAGATAAAAGAATTGAATCACACCACGAATTCCAACTTTATCCATTTTTCGCTTATTCTCGAAACATTAAGTAACTGTCAAACAACGAATTACTAATGACACTTTATGACTACATATATAGATTATATTTGCGCCCTCTATTAGTATGTGAATCAAGTTAATCATCAAACTAATAAATAATTACAAAATTAGCAATAGTGCCCTGTAAATTTAAAACAAACTGTATGCAATTATACAAACTGTCTCTGAAAGGTCTAATGAAAATAGAACGATTCAACACAACTTATCTTATTCAGAAAATGTTGTCTAAACTGAAGCAATTTCTTTTTTCAGAATATCACATAGACTGTTCAAACTGTCGATTTCAAGTTAAAAAAAACATAATAATAATAAAAATTACTTTAATGTTTATTTCAATGAATTTAAACGACAAAATATACAAAAATATTATCATGTTCTTCATAGAAACTTAGAGGAATAATTTAAACACCTTTCAGATTCCATGAGAAACAATTGTAATATTTCTTTTTTTTCGAGGAGGTTTATTTTAAATAAATAATTTTTTTCATTAAACGAAGATTTTTTGTTTAAGTTGGGCCCACAATTTGTTGATAAACTTGCAAAAAATCAAGCTACTCAATCTTGGTCCCAAAAAATTATGTTTTCCTAAACACCTCCCTTTGGTAAGAAATTCAAAGAAGATTATCCCAGGAGGATTTCAAAAGTGTTCAAATATGCAATTATTATTATTTGAAAAAAGCAACTTGAATACTAGTTTCATAGTAAGATGATCGATATCTAGATCTAAAATATATTTTAATGATATCTTACTTCTTAAAATCACCAACTTTTGTCTATTGAATTTTTTGAAAATTTATTCAATTTCAAAAATATTTAGGTGTTGCAGTACAGATGAATAACCTTGTACCATTCTATCAAATTGAAATAAAGCGACTCGCGATCGTAAGTATTTAAGGTTGTTACTAAACCTACTAAACGGCTGATCTACTTCACTAAGTAGTTTAATTAACTCTATCCTGCAGTTCACTCAATTGTCTTAGTATTTCTTATCTGTGGTGGATGCTAGTTGCAAGCTATGCAGCGAATGATACATCTATTGGAATACAATTCTCCGTGAAAAATGTCACTGTCCTCTCTAAGAATTGAACTCCGAACTCAAGCAGTCTGCCACACCAATGGATAGCCGCCTAACCACTGCGGCTATCGACACTTTGAATTTAAAAAAATAATAAGCTCATTTTGTGCAAATCTTTCCAAGCAAACATCTACAGAGTTCTTTATGACAACAATTGGTCTTCGCCTTACTAAAGAGTTTAATTAACTCATAGTGTACGTCGAACGATAATAGTTCTATTTTCTTGTTTTCCATTCAGTTAATCCTAATTTGTTCAAAGCTTTCCCGTGCAAAGTCCAGAGTAACTGAGGGCCTTAATATCTTTCAAACTAAAACTCGTTCAAATCTTGCCCAGTCAACCCATTTGTTTAGAAAGTAGCTTTGTTCCTAACAAGTGGAAATGCACTGAAATTATGGAAACACAAATTGTTCTCATGACAAGGCAAATACACTGCTGTCTCATATTTTCTTCAGATCGAACTTATGAGACAAACTAAAGTCCCTAATATTAAATTTTAAAACTACATGTACTGTTTATATCCTGTTTGTACGCCACTGTTTTCGACCGACGTCCCTGTACCACTCCTTTCCGGTAATCGTAGAACAGCGTGGCATCTCTGCTTCGCGTAAATATGATTTTAAAGTTGGGCGCGCCCGATATTGGTCCTCTAGGTGAGCTTTCGCCGATTTTATCTCGCCTCCGTGGAGAGAGAGTGAAGGGGGTCGCTTTTGCAGGTTCCCACACTATCTAGTCGGCGGCGTCGGGGGCTTTCGATATCCCGACGAACGGCGTTGCTATGCGCTCGGCCTTATCCCCCTTGAATTATACGATTTTCTGATTTGCGTGATTTGTATCCGGTGCGGTTCGATCGTATAACTCTTTTCGGGACGATGCGATGGTGCAGTAACGCCTGGACGTTTCGGACGTTTACCGAATAAAGAAGAATAAAAAGTGCCAGAATAAATGCATCTCACACTCTCTTTTAGGGAAATACGAGAAAGGAGGAGGATTACATCACTTACATAGGATGACCAGAAGAGATTTATAATTCAAATTGCTTCGTATTAACGCTATCGTGAATGTTATCCATATGTTTTGGTGTATACAGCACAACTGTTGACTTCAATATTTTATACGAAAATCGTGTCTATGACCCTCTCGCTACATTCGACGCAAGTTTATCTCACTCATAAAAGAATTACCTCATTGTGACGATCAAATTGGTTTCTAATACGACTCCCTACGGATCAAGCAATCAAACATCTGTACACCGACGAGTTGACACCACTGTAGCGTAAATAAAGCTACATACAGACTGATAAAAGGACCGGGAAAGCTTACGTAAATCGTAAAGTGCAACTTAGGCATAAACTGCTGACAACGCGGTAGGTGATCGACATGAATAGGACGATTCTTCCCCTATGACATGACAGATACATAGAACAACGGCAGGTCATTTAACTTGAAAAGAAGAACACTTAATTGTTTGCGGTTTTTGCTAGAGCAGTAAATTCGCTTTGATGACGTGTTTGTCTGTGGTCGTTGCTGACGAGGTTTTGTCCCCCGGAAGATAAGGCATGCTCGCTCAATTATAGGGTAAACTATACAAGTTAAGGTAGGAGTTTTATAAATCTAGAATGAAATGTTATAACTTTGAACTCAAGTTTCATAAATAATAATAATAGAACGAATTTTTAGCTAAATTAAGGAAACGTCTCTAAAATTTCCGACGTAATAAATAACTTCCAACATTTTTCAACCGTTCTTATCGTACACCCAGATCGATGAAAGTTAATATATCAAAACCGCTGAGATGAGATATTCACAACGAGATAATCTATATAAAAACTCCTCCACCGTATGTAGCGAGTGAAAAAGAAGAACCACCGCTCATCACGCGAAGAACTTATGTCTAGTGAAGAACGTCTAAATTGCACAGTTGAAATATGAACTGCATTTATATCAATTAAAATATTCGAGAGTTGTGCGACTCGGCTCTATCTCCAAGTGACATCTTACCGCCGCCAGTGCTACCAAAATAAAAATAGTTGGAATGCCCCGAGGCACATACGACTCATTATCAGCCGGAATGAATGGGGTTGTGTCTGGGCTAAATTTGTCATAAACGGCGCTAAATGGGCCAAATCGGGGCAATTCGTCATCGTGAGTCTTGTCTCTTTTATTCTACATCGTCTTCTGCGTATTTCCACGATGTATAATTTGAAGAAAATAAGTTTTAAATTTTCAATTTAATTGAAATAAAACTTTTGAACAGTCTTGTATATATTAAAATTTCTACTTCATTAATAACAGCTTATCAGCGCCACTGTAGCTCGGAGAGACGACGAACATCGAAATCCAATAAGTACAAGAGGAGAAAGGAACGAAAACAAAAGAAACCAGATACCTATTAATAATAATAATAACAACAACTCGAAAAACAAAAGCGAGAAACAAAAGCGACGTAACAGAATCGAAATGACGAACGGCAGGACCGGGATCGAAAAAAGAACGAAAGACAAACACGAAAAAAAGACAAACGAAAATCGACTCTGACTATCCAAATTGTCATACCGGATCATCGATTAATTGACATCTGAATAACGAGTTTTTAAAACGTCACCAAGAGATGAGGGTTGATCGGCCGCTCTCAAAAAATGAGATGTGAAAAAAAGCATCACTGAAAAAGTTTCGATTACTCCATCTCAGTTCAATACGTTGAGCTATGGACTTGAAAATAACGGTGCTATCCTCGTTGTCGTCCGTCTAAATTAGCTGTCAAGGAAAGAAATGAAAGAATCGTTTGGTATTTTTAATTTGCCATCTCGCTTCGATGCTCTTCAAAAGCAGAAGGTATTTACAGGCGAGAGAGTAATAGAAAGAATTTTATATATATACAGGGAAGTTCAAATTAAATTAACTTTAATACAGTTGTAGTTAAGTTAGCAGACTTAAAATTATTATACACTACTAAGATTAAGTTTCGCGATGCTTGTTCAGTAGCTTACTACTCCTAAACCTCATATTGTGGCGATCAATGTTCGTCGTCTACGACCGTGAAAAATTGGATTGCAAGCTTCAAAAGCTCTAAATTTTCCATTGAGGATGAACATCGATTGGAAAGGCCAGTTCTCTATTGTACTACTACTGTATACTACCTCGTAATCATTCCTCCTTTCTGCAGAAAGCTCATCAGAATCCTGCTCTTTAAATCCCAAAAAAACATGCTCATACTTTTTCGGCCAATGAAACTATCTTTGTTTTCTTTGGAGGAGATTCAACCGAAAAATCCTACTGTTTTGACTGTAATTTTCTGGTGTATAATAATCGGATTTTGCTACATGCCGGAGAAAGAACTGCTCCAAGGCTAAAAGCTATAAAAGGAAGAGTAACCTTTTTTTATCTGCAACAAGACTGATTCATGAAATGAACTTCCCCAAAAAACACTAAAAGAATGTTGGGGAAATATATCTTATTGAGCTTCGCTGATCAGGAATCCAGAAAAAGTTTAGAAGGCGTGTGGGATTTAGATGAAGTCATTCCATTGTTTATTCTTAAAGAAATGGGGTGATGAGCATCAAGAACTTTGCAGAAATTGGAAATATGTTGTAGCAAATTAGCATTGACAATAATCAACATAAAGAAACTAAAATTGGAGAATGCATTGGCGGAAAATATTACTCTGCATAAAGATCATCCATCAATTCATTGATGCACTCACTAGAATTGATTAAGGTGGTGTCATCCGCAAATGGAACAAAGCCAACATGAGGATCACGGAAAGAAATATCCTTAATTGTAAATTATAAATAGGCAGGGTCCGAGGTCAGAACCCTGCGGTACTACATGCTTCAATTCACGCATACCAGACCTCCATTCGCCAATACTAACATATTGGTATCGATAGATAAGTTAGGACAGTTATAAAATCTTTTTCAACAAGAATTTGATGACTAACACAATCGAAAACTTTCGTAACATATGTCTACGTGTGTTTCTAGTAGTTAAGTCAAAGAGTAGAATTACACTAGAGGGTGCACTAGAGCTATAATGAATGAATGCGTAAAATAATTCTTATGGCCTCTATAAAGCGATCTGATTGGGAACACCGAAACTTGTACACCAAATTTTGATTCGCTAGTAAGGGGGACGTGGAAGAAAGAGTGTGTTTTTATGCAATATATATTTGTCATTGTTAAAAAGTGTTTTGTTTCACTTATTGAAACGGTACTACATACATGTTCTAAATCACTTAAATGTAATTTTATGAAACCTCACACAGCCAAAATGAAAAAAACTCACATTAACCTTGGATAAATTCGTGTGTTCAATCGATTGTATTGACAACGTGGGTTCATTGGTATTTTGTCAAAACATACAGTATTTCCCAAGGTTATAAGATTATTTTAGCGCCAATAGCTAAGTGCACTCTCTTGTGACTCTTTAGCTAAGGGACCACCTTTGGCACCCCCCACCACTTCTCCTTAGTAGGTAGCTCACAACCTACCTGGTTTTTACCTGGTTTTGACAACAGCCTGGCTAGTTTTGACCTGGTTTTCGTTGGTTTTGAGCTGGTTTCGGCCTGGTTTTGAAAACAGCCTACCCAGCTCAAAACCAACAAAAACCAGGTAGGCTGTTTTGGAACTACCTACGATCGCGTCACGTGTGACACCAAACAAGTAGTGGTGGGGGTGCCCAAGCTGGCCTCTTACCCACTCTTTCATATTATTAAAATTTGCTAATATTTTCACGGCGAAGATGTTAATTAATATTGTTAAAAATTTATTAGTAGAACCAAATTGTGAGTTTGACTCGTTCAATTTGTTCCTTGAAGATTTTTTCGACAAGTAAAAAAGAAAACCTGTGTCAGAGAAATAGGTCTTTTTTTAATAAATTAAATGGATTTGAATAAGTAGATAGATGGCAGACAACTAACGATCCTCTCAGCAACGTTCACAAAAATGGTGTTCAGCACTCACAGAACCCATGCACACATAAGGAAATCCTGAAAAAATTCTAAAATTTCTGAATTGTTTTTCAGTAAAGTTTGAGACTATTTTTTTAATTTTTTACTGAAATATTTACACGTGCTAAATACCTCATATTTATTAAAAATATGTTTCATCGTTTACTGCATTTTTTTAAACAAGTTGAAGATTGTATGTACAAATTTATAAATTCATTATATTACACACACATAAAAAACTGATGGGCCACTTCATTAAAACAATAGGATCTAGTACATTCTTTCACTAAAACACCTTTGAATACGATCCATACGTGTATGATGAATAACAGAAAAAACCATGAAGTGGTAATGTATCGGTATAAGCACAATATTACGAGCAAGTACATACATCGTGATTGTAGTACCTGCGCGGCATTCAATACCATCGTCACACTAAAGATATTAGCGTGCCCTATCGATGCGAGAGTAGCGTTATCCAAGAGCAGCTGTCGCCTCGGTGGTCTGAAATGATTCCCCGGGTAATGATGAGGACGTCATCGGCACACTCGAAACTCAATACCTACGCGCGCTTAACTTGACCATTGTTTTCGCCGTTTTCGAGTACTTCCACACGCGGCGATCGACCCCCCAAGTTCCAGTCCAAGTGTCTGACGCGTGTGTTTCGCAAGTGAGCCAATTATGAAGGATATATTGTATGGTGAAATCAGAAAAAAAAAAATAATCGGCAACCGCGTAAGAGTTCAATAACATCCGTGAATGGAGATGTCTCAATTGCGTCCGAATTTCAATACATCCATTCCGCAAACGCACTAATATTATAATATAATTTTATCAATTTGAAATAAACTTTCAATTATATTTCAACATTTCAACCCTATCAAGCCGATTATCCTAAAATAAGAGATAAATTCACAAAAATCTAGTGTGCGTTTGTCAATTATTATGTGATAGTTTTCATATATCGATATTACTATCGATATATCGATACTATAATACTATCGATATATCGATGTATCGATAGTAAAATCTTGTTATCGATAATTGTAGATTTAAAAGGATATATCTGTCAAATAATAGAAAAGAGAAAAGAAGAAAAGAAATAGAAACTGTAGCGATTACAACAGATACAACAGAATCGATACCGAAGGTTTAGCAGCTATATTAGAGACAACGGGAGAAAGTTCTGAATTGTCTGTTTTGGAGAAAATCGTGGATGAAATTGAGATGTTCAAAAATATACCAAACATAGATATCGAACAGGATTTTACTGGCACAATTGGCAAAAAAATACTCATGTTTACAAGCTACCAACGTCGCATCTGAACGGGTATTCAGCGTCGGTGGCAATGTAATAAGTAATTTAATAACCATTATTGTGAAAATTTGCCTCATCTGTCCATAGAACATTATTCAAAAATTACCGGTCTTCTTTTATTTTTGTTTTTATTAAAATAGAAATCACTTTATATCTACCTATTACTAAAGTTGCCACAGCACTCTTGACTTCATCCGACCATTAAAAGGAAGTTTATGTATTTTATAATAAATTACCTATATCTCAAAAAGTATTAACTTTAACTCGAGGGAATAATATAAGCGATCAAAGAAACTTTAAGCACTATTAAATGGCATAAAAATATACCGGGTGTTCCATTTGAAAAAAAATCGAACCCAGATAATTGGCACACCCTGTATAATTGCAATTACGTTTTAAAATTATTTGTTATATACTTATCCGCTTTTTTATGTTTTGTTAATAAATAATTGTTAAATAATAATTTGGTACTTCTAATTGATGTCTGAAAAATATATTAACCACACTCTTATCGGCATTCGATAACAGATTTATATATCGATAATATCGATATTTTTGCACAGCCCTAATCATGGGGCACCTAAATGAAGTTGAAGTTGTTCGACAATTTAATCAAAGCCTTTTTATTACGTGCAAGGTTTGGAAACGGTACCGCTTGAGACTTAAAGAGTGACCTTAGAGAAGCAATATCAATTCAAGTTTGTATGGAAATCGTGCGAAGAAGGTTGCGAGAACAAAATCTTAGACCGGGTAAACCAGTCCGAAAGCCACGATTAAATTTGGCTCATAAAATAAGCCGATTGGTGTTTGATCAACACCATGTACATATATTGGGGAGATAGAGCAGTGGTCCTCAGTGTTCTTCAGAATTTGGACGTGTACAAGTGAATGCCATCGTGAAGCACTGGTAGACAAGTTTGGAAGAGGATCTCATATGATGTGATCTGGAATATCATTTCATAGTCGTACAGGTCCTGTTTATATACGCGATGATGTTGCTAGAGTTTTTATAGGTCCTAGATTTTTGTTCCAGCATGATAATGCAAGACCACATGTAGCAGGTCAGACAAGATAATTCCTTGAAGAATATCAAATTCAAGTTATGGATTGACTACCTCTTAGCACAGATCTAAATCCGATAGGGCATTTCTGAGATGAGCTAGATTGGCAGCTCAGAAGTCGACCTATGGCTTTCCAAAGCCTATAAAAGGCTCTGGTAGCACTTCAAGAAGAATAGGTTGGCATACCCCAAGAGGAGACCCAGAGGTATGATGGAAAGTATGCCACGAAGGTGTTGAACAGTAATTTCATCTCAATGAAAAACATGAAGCATACAATTCAAATTTGTCTACAAAATAATGGTCAACATTTCCAAAATCTGCTCTTTAACAATTATCATAAATGTTTTAATAAATGTGTACAAGTGAATACCATCGTGAAGCACTGGTAGACAAGTCTGGAAAAGGACCTCACATGGTGTGGTCTGGAATATCATTTCATAGTCGTACAGGTCCTGTTTATATGATGCTGCTAGAGCTTTTATAGGTCCTAGATTTTTGTTCCAGCATGATAATGCAAGACCACATGTAGCAGGTCAGACAAGATAATTCCTTGAAGAATATCAAATTCAAGTTATGGATTGACTACCTCTTAGCACAGATCTAAATCCGATAGGGCATTTCTGAGATGAGCTAGATTGGCAGCTCAGAAGTCGACCTATGGCTTTCCAAAGCCTATAATAGGCTCTGGTAGCACTTCAAGAAGAATAGGTTGGCATACCCCAAGAGGAGACCCAGAGGTATGATGGAAAGTATGCCACGAAGGTGTTGAACAGTAATTTCATCTCAATGAAAAACATGAAGCATACAATTCAAATTTGTCTACAAAATAATGGTCAACATTTCCAAAATCTGCTCTTTAACAATTATCATAAATGTTTTAATAAATGTGTACAAGTGAATACCATCGTGAAGCACTGGTAGACAAGTCTGGAAAAGGACCTCACATGGTGTGGTCTGGAATATCATTTCATAGTCGTACAGGTCCTGTTTATATGATGCTGCTAGAGCTTTTATAGGTCCTAGATTTTTGTTCCAGCATGATAATGCAAGACCACATGTAGCAGGTCAGACAAGATAATTCCTTGAAGAATATCAAATTCAAGTTATGGATTGACTACCTCTTAGCACAGATCTAAATCCGATAGGGCATTTCTGAGATGAGCTAGATTGGCAGCTCAGAAGTCGACCTATGGCTTTCCAAAGCCTATAATAGGCTCTGGTAGCACTTCAAGAAGAATAGGTTGGCATACCCCAAGAGGAGACCCAGAGGTATGATGGAAAGTATGCCACGAAGGTGTTGAACAGTAATTTCATCTCAATGAAAAACATGAAGCATACAATTCAAATTTGTCTACAAAATAATGGTCAACATTTCCAAAATCTGCTCTTTAACAATTGTAATAAATGTTTTTTTTCCAAAAACTAAATTACTGATTATTGCACACATTTGCATGACATAACCAAACTGTCAAAATTATACATTTGTGACTGATTACATGCACTATTACCAATATTAACGAAAAAACATTGCCGTCTCTAACGAGGAAAGATTTTGAAATCAAGATACCTAGTTATATCACGTGAAACATTCCCCTTATAACCATAAAAATGCCATTGACTTAAAAATTATAATTAAATTGTACCGACAAAGTGATATTCCTACACGGTATTAATGCGAACATTATTAATTATCATCCTAAACGTGCCATCTCCATTTTAACCGCGAACAATAACGTCCATGAATCACGGGCGAAACGTAAAAAAATCGAAACGCAAAAGGAAAAAAAAGCTGCAAAACTGCACGCCGACGATAATTTATATGTTAATGCGGATTCATGGAGGACAATTATAAGGTCGCAACACAGCATCCGTTCGTGTTTTGGGGCGGGATGATCCTGTGGAAACGATGGGAACAAAAACAATAAAGGTGAAACGTCGTCTACTGCCCTTCTTCAATATAAATTACATTCGGTAATACGGGGCGACTAGCGTAAGCGTGTGTCTTATTCTAATCTGAACGGCTATGGAGGCAATAAAATTATCAACGCAACGTAGCGTTACGAATACAAATTGCTCATCTTAGGCTAAATACGCGGAGTATTGTCGGAAAAGCCGGATTGCTGATGCTGCTTCTAGTGGTGAAACATTTTCGTCCCTTGTGTGTAATGCGCTGTTATCTGATACGTTACGGAGTACATAGACGATTTTGTAGATTTGATTGGGTTCTCTGAGATGGTCAATGTTACGAATTTATGTATAAATTCGTTTGTTGTAATTTCATTAATTAGTTTTTAGTAATAACCAGCGTTTCACATTAAGTGTAAAAATAATCTTTAAAACTTGTTTGTTATATTATGTTTTAAATGAGGTACGAGGTCTGGCAATTAAGTAATGAGACTGAGTGTATAAAAACCATATATTTAAACATTATTTAACAACCGTATGGTCCCCTTCGAAATAGTTCTCTTGGGCACCAACACAACGATTTCAGCGATTTTTCCATGCATCGCAATTTTGGAAAGCTTTGATCGGAATGTCCGACAGTAGCCTCGTCACGGCCTCTTCGATCTCTTCAATCGACTCAAAATGCCAAGTTTGTGGGATGCCGGGACTCATTCTGTTGGCCCTCTTTCGAAGTCTATCGAGTACTTCGCGGTAATAGGACTGGCTAACGGTCTGTCCAAGTGGAAGCAATTCCCTGTGGACCACCCCACGGCTGTCGAAGAAGCAGAGCAAGGTTCTCATTTCAGACTTGCTCATGCAAGCTTTTTCGGTCTCGGGTCATTTGAAGACAGCCACTTCGTTGTGGTGTAATCTGTGAATGCCATCGTAAAGCACTAGTAGACAAGTTTGGAAGAGGATCTCACATGGTGTGGTCTGGAATATCATTTCATAGTCGCACAGGTCCTGTTTACATACGCGATGATGCTGCTAGAGCTTTTATAGGTCCCAGATTTTTGTTCTAGCATGGTAATGCAAGACCACATGTAGCAGGTCAGACAAGATAATTCCTTGAAGAACATCAAATTCAAGTTATGGATTGACTACCTCTTAGCACAGATCTAAATCCGATAGGGCATTTTTGAGATAAGCTGGATCGGCAGCTCAGGAGTCGACCTCTGGCTTTCCAACGCCTACAATAGGCTCTGGTAGCACTTCAAGAAGAATGGGTTGACATACGGCAAGAGGAGACCCAAAGGTTGATCTAAAGTATGCCACGAAGGTGTTGAGCAGTCATTTAATCTCAATGAAAAACATGAAGCATAGAATTCAAATTTGTCTACAAAATAATGGTCAACATTTCCAAAATCTGCTCTTTAACAATTATAATAAATGTTTTAATAAATGTGTACAAATGAATGCCATCGTGAAGCACTGGTAGACAAGTTTGGAAGAGGATCTCACATGGTGTGGTCTGGAATATCATTTCATAGTCGTACAGGTCCTGTTTATATACGCGATGATGCTGCTAGAGCTTTTATACGTCCTAGGTCATTTGGAGACAGCCACTTCGTTGTGGTGTAATCTGATCACTACACGTTGCTGTTTCCGAAGAATTTACGATCAAAATTGGGGGCTTTCGTTGATCATTTCCAAAAGCAATGGTCGAAATGATGGCGATCTGGAGCTATTGCTATCATATCTGGGCTAAAAATGAATATCAACCTCATCGAAATAATTCGACATTCTTCTAATATTATCATTAGATCATCATCACAACCTAAGATCTTGACTAGTATAGTTATTTGATTTTTAATCTCAATAAATCCAGACTAGGAGTAACAGATGTCAAATTCTTGGGTCATGTAAGGAGAGGAACTGTAATCCATGGCAAGAAAATTCAGGCAACTTTGAATATGAAGACTTCACTATTTCTGGGTTCATACTTTACTTATCAAAATTTATACCAAACCTATCGAGGGAAACGGCTATCCTAACCTATCCTTACTCACTTCTAATTAATCTTCTTAAAACACGGTAATTATTTTACTTTTATCTTTACTTCTCGCACACATTATCAGTGCAGAACTCAGTTAATCTATTTTTTAAATCTGGTCTAAAATCAGGATAAATCGGCAAAAAAGCTGGCATTCATTTTCAAGCATAATGAGATTGTTAATGCTTTATTAAAACTAAACCTGTTGTAATGGGATTTTTAATATTTTTTTATCTGAACGTAGGTGTTAAAAGTACATTGTCCAACCTAAATAACCTCCCTAAATTTTGCATTCTGGTTTAATTCAAGTTAATCATCCGTAAAAGCGTAACCGAACGGTACCCGTGCCGCAATTAAAACCGAATGACGCCGCATTTACGGCGTAAAACAATTAAATTCGTCACGTAAGGCCCGGATGGTCCAAAACAAACCATTACCGATTACTTATGGTCACCAAACCCCTTGCCAGCACTATAGATAGATAGATAAATACGGGCTGTGATGTTGGGACAGCTAGACAAAGCTCAGATACACGAACTTCACGGATAATAGTACGAAACGAATCAACACGATGTTCGCCAACAGCTGAGCATTCAAGTTAAATTGATGATGTAGATGTGAGAAATTACACAATTTTTAGTGAAGAAATGCGTTATTATTAACCTTACTCTTTATAAAGCTAAAGCTGAGCTTAAAGAGATCCGTAGGTACCTACGGATACCCATCACATCTTCATCTACATACACATTTAATCATAAACATAATCCCTTATTATACACCGAGCAAAAGCATATACGGACAATATTTGTAAAAGATGAATACGGGCGATAACTTTTTAATGGCACCCTTAACGAAAATTTGAATATCTTATCCTTATCGATTTGACGGGATGCTCTAGGCGCCGTATCTACGATAACGTCCTCTTATTGTATGCATAATCAACCCGGTACACGATCGTAATCTTTATAGTATTATCATTATCAGTATAGAAAAAGTTGCCGATTTTGAAAGGAGATAATGTTATTCCCAACATTATGTTTCTGTAGGATATGTATTATGTTGTAAAAGGAAATTGCTACTAGAGTATTTGAATACATTGCAGCCCTTAAATTTTAAACCATTTTATATTGCGTCTTTTTTACAGCCTTCAAACTAACTTATCCATGTATTAAGTATGTATATGTAATTTTTGAAATTGATATTGCTTATTAGAGATTTATAGCTTAGTGTGAAATAAAATAAGTTCTTTTATGACCGTGGAAAACTTGAATTTAGCTGTTGAAGATTACATACAACTCAATTCTGTGAGAAAGGATATTATAATTTAGGGTAATCATCACAATTTAATTTGAAAGGTTTTAGAATAAAAGCATAAAGAAGATTAGCTTCTTGAATACAATATTACTAAGTTTACGCCCTTTCCTGTGTTGGTTAACAAAGTAATCTGTTTAAAATTATTCATTTTATGTGCTGTTTTATCTCATCATCGTCTACCCCTATTTTTTCTTTTATAAGAAAAATTAAAAACTATTGCTCTCGATATTTTTCGCTTCTGTTATTCAGGGTCAAATATCTTAAGGTCATGCAAATTTAACATGCATCGTCCTGCAAAATCTAAACATCTTTAGACAACTTTCCCCATCTTCTAGCCATAATTTTTTCTCCTAGAGTGGTCAGTAAGCTCAAACAATAATCCCATTTATTGTGCCGCCCTCATCCAGAAAATCAATCATGATTAACTCCATGGTAATCCCAAAAAACCGAAGCAAGAACTTTTCCATTAGATTTTTGAACACTAAACTTCTTAAGCCTTAGATAACCAGAGATTTTTTTTCCATATCCAAATCGACATGAATTACATGATTGATGCCTTCATATGAAATATTCAGTGCCTCAGATATTCCTTTTAGCTCAATTCGATGGTCTGATAAAATCATGTCATGAACTGCATCAACATTTTCGGAGACGGACACAGGCACTGGTCTTGCCGATCGGTGTTCATCTCCAATGGAACATGGAAGACCCCGTTTTGAAGCTTTCAATCTAATTTTTCATGGTCGCATGCGAAAGACACTGATTGCCAAGGATATTAAGCATATCTTCGTAAATTTGCTTCCCTCTTAACCCCTTTAAATACAGGTACTTAACAATGGCTTCATAGTTAGAGGGAAAGTAACGGTTGTCACAGCGTTAACTAAACGTAAACAAGATGACCATAGAGCTAGTGGGGTTAGCAACCAATGGAAAAATCCTTTTTAAAAGGAAATAAGACTCATTTATCTTAACTTTAAGCTTTCGAATTTTATTAAATTGGTAATTGGAAGGTAATTGAGTAAGAGTAAGAAGCTAGCAGTCAAAGAACATAAAAGAAAGGATTAAAAAAGATGGCGACAAGAAAAAACTGATGATTACGGTTACAGTTAATAAGGAAATCATTGAGAAGCACAAAAGAGTCATGTGAATAGCCAACATCGCAAGATTTTATAACAAGTCTATATCGACGATTTGTACAATATTAAAGAGGAAAGAAGAAATAACCGGGTTAGATGTAGCAACAGGAGTTACAAGAAGATCAAAGCAACGACCACATGTACTAGAAGATGTAGAAAAGTTACTTCTGGTGTGGATAAACGAATAGCAACTAGCTGGTGATACTTTAACCGAAAATTATATCTGCGAGAAGGCAAAGGCCTTGTATGCCGACCTTCAAACTAACCTACCAAGTACTTCGACAGAAAAGGACTTCAAGGCAAGTGGGGGATGGTTTGATAACTCTAAACGGAGAACTAGCATCCATAGTGTTGTGAGACATGGGAAGGTTGCGAGTTCCGATGTTAAGGCAGTCGAGGTGTTTGTTCCCGAGTTGCAGCCGCTTATAGCTTCCGAGTGTTATCTGCCACAGCAGGTTTTTAACTGTGACGAGATGGGGCTGTTTTGGAAAAAGATGCCAAAAAGAACCTATATTACAGCAGAAGAGAAAGCAATGCCGGGTCACAAACCAATGAAGGATCGCCTCACCCTCCTGTTGTGTGCAAATGCAAGCGGTGATTTCAAAGTTAACTAAACGTTCTGGAGATCTAACAATAAAGCTTGGGTCACTCGTGTCTTGTTTGTTGAGTGCATCAACCAGGTATTCGGCCCTGAAGTGAAGAAATACCTGTTAGAACAAAATTTGCCACCTAAAGCTTTGCTAATTATGGATAATGCACCTGCTCATCCTCCGGGCCTTGAGGACGACTTACTAGAAGAATATCAGTGTATTAAGGTTAAGTTCCTTCCTCCCAACACCACACCCCTACTCCAACAACCGATGGATCAGCAAGTCATTTCAAACTTTAAAAAGCTTTACACCAAAGTACTATTTCAACGATGTTTCGATGTGACCGAAGGAACAAACCTTACCCTCCGAGAGTTTTGGAAGAGTCATTTTGATATCGTGACTTGTGTCAAGATAATTGAGAAAGCATGGAACGAAGTTACCAAGAGAACCCTCAATTCCGCTTGAAGAAAGCTGTGGCGTACTTGTGTTGTTGGACATGCTGTTGAGGGGTTTGTGCAAGAAGAAGAGCCGCCAGTTATCAGTGAAATAGTATCCTTGGGGAAGACCATGGGATTGGAGGTGAATGAGGAGGACATTCAGGAACTGGTGGAGGAACATGGAGATGAGTTGACCAGCGACGAACTAATGCATCTGCATTACGAGCAACAGCAAGAAGCAGTGGAGGAGACCGCATCTGAAGATGAGGAGGGAAGGAAGGAGGAATCCCTGACTTCCAACGAGATTAAGGAAATGTGTGCAATGTGGGAAAGACTGCAAAATCTTGTAGAAAAGCATCACCCAAATAAGACTGTAGCACTGCGAACGACAATGCAATGTCGCATTTCCGTCAAATCCTCAAAAAGAGACAAAAGCAATCGCTAACACTTGTTAAAATCGCACCACAATGAAAAGATTCCAGTGAACCGATGTGACAATCACCAGTGATTCCGTCAGTGAAAATTGTCCTACACAATAACTCTCCTCCTTTACTTTATATCTATGTACATATACTTTGTGTTACTTAATAATATATATATTTCAGTTGTAGAACGAATTACCGGAGTTTTTGTTATTCATTATGGGAAAATTTGCTTTGATATACGAGTGTTTTGGAATACGAGCATGTTACTGGAACGAATTGTGCTCGTAAACCAAGGTACCACTGTATTAGTAGTGTAGGTAAGGGGCCACCTTGTGCACTCCCCACCATTATTCCTTTGATGTCACACGTGACGCGGTCGTAAGTAGTTCCGAAACAGCCTACCTGGTTTTGAATTGGTTTTGATCTGGTTTTGAAAACAACCTACCTGGTTTTGACCTGATTTTCGTTGGTTTTGAGCTGGGTAGACTGTTTTCAAAATCAGGTCAAAACTAGCTTAAAACCAACGAAAACTAGCTCAAAACCAGTCAAAAGTTTTCAAAACCAGGTCAAAACTAGCTAGGCTGTTTTCAAAATTAGATCAAAACCAACTCAAAACCAGACAGGCTGCTTTGAAACTGCCTACGACCGCGTCACGTGTGACACCGAAGGAGTAGTGGTGGGGCGGTGCCAAAGGTGGTCCCTTAGCTACTAGAAACACGCGTAGGCATGCGTTACGAAAGCTTTTGATTGTGTCAGTCATCAAGTTCTTGTTGAAAAAAATTTTACAACTGTCCGGCTGATAGCATTGCACCTGTTCATTCCGCCCTTACCTACCGATTCCAATATGTTAGTTTTGGCGAATGAAGGTCTGGCATGAGTGAATTGGAGCATGGAGTACCACAAGACTCTGTCCTCGGACCCTGCTTATTTATAATTTATATTAACGACATTCCTTTCTGTGATTCTCATGTTGGCTTTGTTCCATTTGCGGATGACGCCAACTTCATCAATTCTAGTGAGTGCATCAACGAATTGACTGGTTGTGTTGCTAGATGTGAGGATCACAACAAGGAGAAACTCCCATCTTTATGCGGAGTAAAATTCTCCGCCAATGCATTCTCCAATTTTAGTTTCTTTATGTTGATGCTAATTTGCTACAACATATTTCCAATTTCTACAAAGTTCTTGATGCTCATCACCCCATTTCTTTTTAAGAATAAACAATGGAATGACTTCACCTAAATCCCACGCGCCCTCTAAACTTCTTCTGGTTTACTATATGTTTGCAGATGAAACAAGTTATTCTTCCTTTGAAAGTTTTTCGCCTTGGAGCAGTTCTAGCTCCGGCATATGGCAAAATCCTATTATTATACACCAGAGACAAAATTACGGTCAAAACAGTAAGTTTCTTCGGTTGAATCTGCTCCAAAGAAAACAAAGATAAGTCCCATTGGCCGAAATAGTATGACCATGTTCGAAGAGCAGAATTCTTATGGGTTTTTTGCAGATAAAAGGGATGAGCACGAGGTAGTCTACAGTAGTCGTACAGTAGAGTAGTGACATTCAGACATTAGAAGACGTAAACTATCAAAATCATGTCCTGAACTGCATCAACATTTTCGGAAACGGACACAGAAACTGACCTGCCCGATCGAATTGAAGACCCCGTTTTGAAGCTTGCAATCCAATTTTTCATGGTCGCGTACGAAAGACATTGATCGCCAAGGGTATTAAACATATCTTCGTAAATCTGCTTCCCTCTTAACCCCTTTAAATACAGGTATTTAACGATGACTTGATACTTCAATTTTTCGACATCTTTTTTTTTCAAATTTTGGTTTGACTTTGAACTGGTGTAGGCTAACTTGATATCAACACATCCTCCTAAATATGAAATTAATAAAATTCAGGATTTTATGAATTTTATTCCATACTTTACGACTTCATTTTATTTCAGTATACACTCAATAAATAATGTGAGAAAATTACCAGTTAGAAGCAGCCAATGCTGCATTGCTTCGTAACTATTTTCGGATAAGCTTTTAATAGATGGTGTCAACCCCAAATAATATAGGCCGTGATTCATGGAGGGACGTTTATAATACATATCTATATACACATATATCGTTGTACACGAGCTGAGAGTGTGTAGGGCGATTTCGAATGCGATTACCTTATCTAAGCGACCAGAAGTAGAGATTAAACCCTCGGCGCTGGGGGTAGCCACCCACTTAAACGTCTCCTATATTGGACTGGTTCACCCTACGTTTTTGATACAGATAAACTATTGTAAGTTGAGTTTGTGCTTATAAATTGTTATTATTGAACTTTTGAGCTTTTTTTTATTATAATTAGTGGAATAAATTTGAATCATGTTTAACTTTAAAATTTCTTTTATTGAATAATATTATAAAGATATTATACATCAACAAAATATAGTGGACTGTTAGTAAGAGCCGATTCTACATAAGAAAAAAAGGAATATAACAAAACGGTGAGCAACAAAAGATCCATCTGCATACTTATAGCTTATTAAGAGAGCGATCGAATCCTTAGGATAACACAAATAAATCTCATACAGCAAAAGACTACCACACGTTTCGGGATCGCCGTTGCCGTTTGCTAAGGTGCCATACTTACTTTGCATAAACCTCAAACTCGTTCTCGTTGTTTCTATTTTCGTTACTGCGAAGAGCTTTCCGTCTCTGGTCCAGCTTCTTCTACATCCACCTGTGTTTTGTGTGTGTGAGTATACGTGCATGTATATATAGAAAATTGTCCGTGCTGTGCACATCGTTTGTCTCGTTTAAGTATGCTCCGTAGATAACGAAAGCTTGCGAACGCGGAAGATTCTCAGAATGGGAGTGGTGTTTGTTGGTGTCTGAATACGCTCTTGTCCCCACGTATTCAGATAAGGTTTTAATGCATCTTAATAATGCTGGTTAGTACGTTTATACACGAATACGTATGTATATACGTATGTCTAATACTAAGTTACCGATTCTGATGCTGTGCTATGTAAAAAAGAGAGTACTGAGACAGAATCTCCACACCTTTGTAATTATGAATCTAAATTGAGCAGCTTTTTAAACAAATGTTATATATGCAATATGCAGGATGTTTCTATTCTTTAAAAGAAGACATTGCAACATTGCGCCAGCATGGAAACAGAAGCGAATGAGAGAAACAGGCCGTTCTTATTGTGGTGCTAAGGGGTACCTACTATTTAGTCATACTTTATATCTAATGGAAGGCCATTCGCATTACCCGAGTGAGTTTGGCCGAGGAATGGTTATGGGTATTCACATGACAGGTGTGACTGGCATTACGGTTTCTTCTCTGTTTTGCAGCTGACGATCAAGTCATACAAATTCCTTTCAAAATTAGCCATTGCAAATGTTGCAATGATTGGTTCTCAAAAGATATCCAACTCCAAGTTAGGAGTAATTGACATAAAGACTTTCTAGATTTCATTTTTTAGAATGAGTTATTGGTGCCCCCTTTCTGAACATGTTGTGCTTCAGAACTCGTAGAAATAGTGTAGAGGAGTGCTTGGGCATGAATTATTCGAATTTGCGTTAGAATTTAGTTCCCAAGATAATTTTTTGAGGTCTTAGCGGTTCTCTCAAATTTGATGACATATTCTTTAAAATTTCAATCATTCTGAATATATTTAAATGGTCGAAAGAAACTGTCCAACTCACATCAAATCGATACTGCTTGATGTGCTCTCCTTGTCTATAATCGTGAAACAAGATGCTTTGTAGACAAGGCCCTGATTCTAATATATAGAAGAGGAAGGACCAATTCAGGAAGCCACCTCTTCATTTACCGAGTCGACGCATTTCAAATTCATAGTTGCGAAGAGGATAGGAATAACTAAAGACAAAGTCCCTACTATTTAATGCACTTGCGCCCAGGAATTGTATTTGCTCTTTATCAGTCCTAGAACAAATTTGGTAAACTAGAATTCAGATTATAATGTTATATTATATCGGCATTGAATGACGGATCGTAGATTAGAGCTGGCACCGAACAAAACTAAGATCCTGATAATGAACAGAAGGAGGAGAAGGAGCCACATGTTCTTTATCTTGAATAAAATAAATATCAGACCTTCAAAAACTCTAAATTACATTGGTATTACATTGAACAAAAGAGATCCTCTGTTTCGGCCACCATGTGACAACAACAGTAGAATTCTGAAAAGAAAGTGTCAAGGCTTACCAGGTTTATGCCAAACCTGGAGGGCCCTAGGACTAATAAAAAGGCAGTGCTTTGTAGCGCCATCTGTAACATAATCTTGCGTGAACCCTCTACATGGTGTAAAATGACCAAAATCCAGAAGTAGGTACTTCAATGTAATGGAAAGAACACAAAAAAACATGCTTTTGCGTGTGGCATCCCCCCATAAGACTGTATCTTAGTCGCCTTCAGACGTTACGACAATCGGCATGAAAACCGAGACTACAAGCCAGAGCGATAACATTGAGCGACTGGCAGAGAAAATGGGACCTGGAAAAGGGAAAGGCGCTATGGACAAAGAGTCTGATAGAGCACCTCGTTGAATGGGTACCATGTAGACATCGGAACATAGACTATTTCTTAACACTAGTCTTGTCTGATCATTAGTCCTAAATGATAACGAAAGGCACTTCGAACTTATTCACATCATCATGGATCAGAGGCACCACGCATGAAGTAGTTTGTTGTAGATGAAGAAGGGCCCAAAATGTAAAATAGCAAATAAATTAGAAAGAAAGAAACTCTTTTGAAAAGATTTCTTCGAACCAAATCTTACAATTCTATGTCACCAGCAAAGCATTATGGTATGGGGTGCAATTACAGAAAGAGCATAGAACTACTTATGTGTTTTTCCATATTCCAACGACTCTACCCTTACAGTTTCGTCATTTTGCTAAGACTGGACACGAGGTCCTTTCGCCTTTTCGTTATTTTATGAGATGGCCCTTCTGGCCTAAGGTTGTAGTGAACATGTGGGGTTCCTATGGATGGCTCGTTCTAGACCTGATTCTAGATGTCGGCTTTGGGTCGCGCCTTATCCTGAGACGGGATGGTGGCTTATCGAAGCCCAGCACTCCCTCCTGCTTCCTCCTAAAATGCTGGATGAACTGGTTTTCCGAACGCGGCACCCTCTGCAACGTTCGTCTGGCAGCACTCTGACAGCACGATAAATTTATGCATTACTGACGTACCAGGGTGCTACAACAATCATGTGCAATACCCGGATTTGGAGGACAATGAGGGAGTTAATTTGTGACATTGCTGCGCTGGAACAGGTCACGGTACCGTAAGTAAGTATCGGCCGGAGAAACGAGATTTTAATTTTAAAGCTCAGGGAGCTTTTCCAGCATAATAGGGGAGCCAGGATAGCCCATGCTCGCTGGAACTTTGACATTGGACTTCCACTCAAATCTTTTACCTTCAATAACGATGGTAGCGAGGGGTGAATTGCATTTTCTGGAAAACTGAATAGCCTCACGCTTGGAGGCATTGATGCTGAACCACCAATAAACCTTAAAATTAATCCACATCTCTTTGCACATATCAATATCTGAATAGACAGCGAAACTTACAAGAATATTTCAGAGGAAAAGAGCTATGATATTCAGCAGGTGTCTTTTGCGAATTAGGAAGGATAAAACCTTCATAAAATCAAACCTAGAATAAGAATAATCTTTTGTCCCATAAAAAAATAAGTCCAAATTTAAAAATTATTGCTCTCTAACATGCAGACATAGCAGGGGGTGACTGCAATAATATTTCCCCTATTCCCTATTTCTGTTTTATCTATATTATTAAAAGTCCTGGAAGCAGCCATCCTATCACGCCTCATTTCGTTTTTAGAAAAGAAGTTCTGGCTCACAGCCAATTTGGTGTCCGCAGTGGCAAATCGACGATAAATGATATCCTGTCTGTTTTGAGTTTCATTTGGGACTCCATGGAAAACGAATGTGGGTGTGATCTCTCTAAGGCATTTGATTGTGTACAAAGTGACATTCTTCTTCAGAAACTGGAATGTTGTGGCATCCGTGACCAAACATCCTATCTTCAAGATCGGAAACAAACTGTTCATCTAAATAGTGAAACAAGTGAGTTGCATCAAATATGATGTGAGTCAGGGATCTCTTTTAGGCCCCCTTCTATTCTGCTTATATGTATAAATGATCTACCAAAGCATATCTCCGGTGAGGTACTACAGTATGGTGATGATACCACATTCTTATGTAGGGACAAAGATGACCAACAACTTGAACAAAAGGTACAAAACACATTAGCAGAAGCCACAGATTGGTTCTCATCAAATAAGCTTATCCTCAACGACGTAAAAACTGTCAAACTCACTTTTACATCCAAACGAAGCAGGACACCCGCAAATGCATGATCCGCAAAGCTATTAGACACATTCTTAGACACTAGAATAACTTGGAGAGCAGAAATTGATGCTCGCTCCAAAAAGCTCTTATCTGCTGTATATGCTGTAAGAAGAATAAGAACAATCACAAACAAAGGAATAGCAACTACAGCTTACCATGCACTTTTCCATTCACGTATGAGCTACAATATTCAATTATGGGTTGAGTCGGCTCATACGAACGACAAGATTGCTAACGTAGATGACTGGGCAAAATCTTAAAAAGTGTCATGCAGTAATTTAGTAATATATTAACAGCAAGCTAATAAAAAGCAGCAAATAAAATTCAATTTGTAACATAAAACAATTTATAAAGCTATTTTAAATGTAATAGTCTGCATACAGTATGTTATCACGGTACAATCGTATTTGAGCCATTTAAACACAATCTGATACGTCCTCTAGAGGGAGTATTAAACCACAATATACATAACTCAATAAGAGACGTGTAAACAACCATTGATATACACCGCGAGCGCACTTAAATAAAGTTAAATTACCCAGAAATAAAGTGTGTAAGTTGATCTGTACGCGACGTATAAAGGACCGTCCCCTGGGTACACAGGATGATCCTGACTCGGGTAGGGGTCCTGCCAACTATTAGTTTCCCCTGTGGGATACTTCCTACCAGAACGCAACCAACACAATAATATCGCTTTAATCTTAAAATGGCTTTAGAATGAAAATATATATTCAAACCGGACGAGTTACCAGGCGATTGATGGAAACTGTGTATATGCCTATCTTCTCTCTCTCTCTCTCTCTCTATACCAGCTTCGTTTGACCCGTTTATTAATTGTTTTTCTTGTGGTGAGCCCTTATCAGATGTAGGTGATGAATTGAAGGCGGTCTATTCGGCGATATTCAGGACGGTTGTGTGGCAGCACGTATATCAGGGATAAGTAGAGTAGGAGGAAATTTTTTTTTTCGTTAGACCATCATCAAGGAAGTCCGTTGCCTATACTACCACGAAAATAAGTTAATGACAGGAAATGGCCGCGCACGGGGTACACCGATCGTGAAAGATTATCTTTTAATTACTTAGAGTTGGTGTAAAATGTTTGGATTAGGTATTAACGCCTTTACTGCGGTTAATATATCAGATATTTTATCCAGATGAAGACAAGATCTGATTATGTAAATAAATACATCTACGTAAATTATCGAATAGTATGATCTGAGCGATGAACGTCTGGGGTGGTCATCGTTATCAAAATGTTATTTTAACAACAATTTGTTTCTTTTGTTTATTTGTCACTGGGCACAAGTCAGGTTTCTTCATCATTCCCTTACTTAACACTTGCTCCTAGTAGTGGCAATCTCCACCGTTCCAAAGCAATACATTTACAGATAATGTGATAGGCTGTCTCCTCATCTTCATTGCATAGTCTATCCTTAATGTCTCAACTTTAAAGTCATATGCTGTTAACAAACTCATCACTGTTCTAAGCTGGGGGGTGAGAGTCAACACTAGGGCTGGGCGAAGTATCGATACATCGTCCAGTATTCGATACCATTGCTGGTATCGATTGCCCGATACCTTGGACACACCTTGGATAACATCGGTATCGATACCTTGGAATCGATACCTGGGTATCGGTGCCTTGGAATCAATACCTAGCTATGAATGAAAACAACATAATCATAAGCCAATGGACGAAGCATAATTACCACCGTGCTAAATAATAAGACAGAATAGGTAATCTGATCCGAAAATAAAATAATATAAAATAAAGAAAATAAATAAATATTCATGGAGGACACCCTCAACCATCCGACGTCATCGTCAAGCATCATTGCAAAGAAAAAATTGAAGTTGAAAAAAAGTCGTGATCCAGCGGAAGAGAAATAAATACGAATACCAAATCAAATGAAAGATAATTCGCTAAACCTAAGTTTATCAGCGAAAACAAGGAAAATTATTATATTATGTTAGTACTCATCAGTGGTTAATAAAGAATTGTTGCAGGTCTCGTTTTAGTACATTGAGTGAGGTTATATGCTTTAGACGATCCGGAAGACTCCATCACAGCCAGTCTTCTTCTCTCATAGTTATTACTGCTACCAGGGATTCTCAAATCTCCCCTGGCCGACGCCCTGGTGTTGAAATCATAATCTATTGCTGTTAATAAACTTCATTTATAATAATTCTGTTATGTTATTGAATATAATTATTGAAATCAACCTGAAAAAATCGGTAGGTATCGATACCAAGGTATTCAAGGAATCAATTCAAGGTATCGGTTCCTAAGTATCGATACCTATCAATACTTAACCGATTCTAGTACTCGGAATCGATACCCTGCACGGAATCTATACATCGGTAAGTATCGATACCCGATACCAAAAATGTCGGTATCGCTCAGCCCTAGTCAACACATCTGCACCACTTTGTTGTTCCAACCACTGCACCACTTATCGCGGTCTTGGTTATCGCCATATTCGGTTCAAACCCAGTAAATGTTGTTTCAAAACCCTTCCTTGCCAGCTTGTTTGCTATTTCATTCCTTGGTATGCCCTTATGCTCCTGTAGCCACATCAAAGTGATTTTGTTGTGTTTTCCCAGAGTTCTTAGATTTTCCAGGCAGTCATAAGCTAGTTTCGAAGTTATCTAATATAATGCTAATGTCTTTAGGCACGCCTGATTATGGGATATGAAACAGCTGACCCTATTTCCCCCAAATTTCTACTGCTAGTATTTCCATCTGGTGTACAATGGTGTACTACCATGATGTCATATATTCTTTATGATTCAGGATTTCGAATCCCAAGTTTCTAGTTTACTCTCCACTTATCCCGATCTAGGACGACCTTCAAAAGTTTCGAAGATACGGTTTGTGATTGTGGTCTCTATTCTGGCACGACCCGATAGTGGCGTAGCCAGAATTTTGGTTTGGGGGGAAGCCCGAAAAGAGTTGAAGAACTAAAAAAGGAACGAAAGTTTTGAAAAAGTGTATTTAACATTTTTAAATCATCCAAATTCTGACAGTTGTCACAGTTGATAATAAATAGTTAATAATTAACTACTCACTTTTATTTAAAAAAAAAAAAATGAACCAAATATTCTATAAATATATCCTCATCCTCATCTACATAACGAATGCACAGAGAAAATTGTTCAATTCTACTGATGTCAGTAGTTTCATCCGGCAATACAGAATAGAATTTTGATTTTTCAATCTTCTTCACTATTAGACTTTGCACATGTTAGGCAATTCTAGATATGACCTCATTGTGTATATCAGAGCTAATACAGGTTGCATCTGCATTTGCATTAATGATATGGTCTTGTAAGTTTACATCTCCACCTCGAATTCGATACCATAGTAATGCTCTTAAATGTCCATCATTATAGTTTGGCTAAGTTAGCGAAAGCTTTCCAGAATCCCTATGTCCTCTTAGTGCCAGTTCTTGTCTTCCGCAGAAAACAATTGTCTCAATGATTGTTGTCAATACTTTTCTATTCCTTCGCATCTCTTCGTTACTCCGCTTTGTTGATCTTCACATAAAATTTTCAGCTATTATGCAAGCTTCTTTGTGATATATTTTTTTAGAATGTTTGTCAAAACATTCGAGAGGACTTTTCCAATTTTTGAAAAGGAGGCTTACCAGAGTTTTAAGCTGCTCGTGTGAATCTTCGCCTACACCAGACTTACACAAAAACAAAACACATACTTTACACAGACTGCCCTTGCGAACTTCAGAATATACCAAGCAATTCAACCTTTGAAGCCAACTAATTTGAAACGTTCGCTTCTTATTTCCAATTATTTGCGGTTCAAAATTATACGAACTAAAAGGAGTCCAAATATTTTTAAAAATATCATATACAACTCGAGATCTGTATCTATGATGTGGCTGTGTTTGACATAGAGACCAATATCGTACTTGGTAGCTAGATTTTCATTAGTGGCATTTTCAATTTCATCTTTTAAATTGACTTCTTCGTCTATACGGTTTTCGTTGTTTACAATGATTAATAAATTAAGTTTAAAACAAAATAATGTATTGTTCCTATTTTATAACGTGTTCAAACATATTTTTTGTACAACTGCCAACAAAGTTTGACATTTTTGCATCACTATTGATGCAACTTCCACCAGACTTCCGTCTGTAAGCCCTCGTTCTCGCCGCCTCATTTATGGAAATATCCAAGAGGGGTAAGTTTAACATGGCTCCCATAACGAGGGTTGGTGTGCTTTTTGCGGCACCTGTATTACACAGGCAAGCCAACCTTCTTACCTTTGCGCGAGTTTTGTGATTGCTTGCCTCCGTATAGTTTTAGTCCACCAAATCAGACAGCTATAGGTTAACATATGTAGGTCTTACCAGTGCAGTGTACAACCAAACCAGTGCATCCATACGTGGCTGTAATCCTTGTGTTATCTCCAATTTATTTCTTAACAAACGATAATTCCCTGTTAAAAAAATCTTTTGCTGTAATAAGATTTAGAAAAAGTGCACAAGATACGAATTCTTTCAAAACTGGTTTCCTTTCATGGCAAATAAAGCTATCAATTGTGCGAAGATATTGAAGTCGGTATTATCGTCAAATTGAATTGCAAAATAATTACTCCGTATTATATTTTTCAATTAGTTTTTGTTTTATTTATTCGTTAATTCATGCTCCCTCGATGTTTCCTCATCACTTCCTGCCGATTTATCTACCCGCAAAATTGAAAATAACACGCGGCATAATTAAAAACAATTGAATCTAGCATTACAACCGATCTTGACCAGATAAACCAAACAGAAAATCACGTAAATAATGTCTGGCTTATTCTCAACACGAAACTCCATCAATTTAATTTAAATCAAAATCGCGGTTTCCCTAATCAACCCCCCAAAAGTCGGGCTACATTAAGGGAGCGGTTACAGAAGGGTAAGAACGTTCGAACGTATTCGACGGTAGTGGTGGCGGCGGCTGCGATGGTGGAGGGATATTTCGGCGCATCGGAGTTAAAGACGGGGCGGGCGGTGAGGGGGCGGCTGTAGAGGACATTTCACCACGCGGAGATCGCATCTTTCGAAATGGAGGCGATATGACAAGATGGCCGAGAGATATGACGTCACGCGAGAGAGCCTCGTAGTATTGATCTGAAGGCAGACAAAGCGTTCTATGATCTGCAAGACGCCACCAACATCAGCGTTTGCTCTCTCCTCTTGTGACGATTTTCGAGCTTTGTACTACCTAATGCCCGCCGGTTATGGTGTTCTGACGTTCTTGTCGTTCTCAAGAACGACCATTATCGCATATAGCCACCTACGCTATATTTTGTTAAAATTTGACGAAGGTCTGTTTTTTATTTTTTTTTTTTCTTTCGGAGGTTTTTGTCGTTTTATTTTATCTTGTTGTCTTTTGTGCTTGATGCGTATAAATTGATGCAATCTTTAATCAAAATTTTGATTTATTTTATATTATTCGAGTGGATTCATATTTCGCCACACTTCTGATTAAACAAGTATTGTTAAATCATCTCTTGATATCGGGTTACATCGACAAACGCTACGCTGACGTTGCGGGCGTCGTTTCGGACCACACGTCCGGAATATTTTGCCACCAGTAAAGTACTAACAAACAGGAAGAAGGGAGCACGCGTACCAACACAATAGATACAATTATCCGCACAAAAGATGCTCAATGTGTGGTTTTCATGTTACACGATTGTGATATGATACCCTGTAACAAAATAATCAACAAACATACAGCAATTCTAATAAGTATTCGCTCATTTACACTTATAAATAAACAACGATTAAGCACAATTTCATTGCCATTTAAATATCGTTTATAATTAAGGTTTTTTTTTGTTTTTATAACTAACAAACATCATTTGAAATTTGAATGAAACAGTTTTCACTTCTTCAGTTTATTTTAGCCAATTTATAAAAAGCGTTACTTTCGAAACCTTATCCTTTTTTTAATATGTGTTTGTATAACATAATGGCAAATCGAGCATCATGGCTGCCGAAAAACATGTGACAAATTCTGCTATGATTTCTGTATTAAAAATTTGACGAAAATCACAAAACAATATGAAGATAAGGACAAATTTACAATAAATAAAAATCATTGTTTAATCACCCATCAATCCACCACCCCGCCATTAATTTTTATTTAACCTCAAACTTACATATAACAGAATATCCAACATACTTACTTTGAAATAGTTTAACAGGATACTTTGTTGTATATAACTTAAATAATAAAAAAAAATTACGTGGTGAGTGGTGAAACAAATATTTTCGAATATTTTTGGGTTTGAGTCTATAATATAACGTGTTCTAACACTTTGAAAAATTTGGCCACCCCTGAAAGGCTCTGTTATGATTAACTTCATGATCAAATAAATTAACTGGTGGGTGATCAAAGATCATTTTCTGGAGTTTAATGGTATGAAATAATGAGTTACAAGATATTTTAAATTAATTTCTGTACGTTTAAGATTTAGAGCGGTTCAGTTGAACTCAAGGTTAACTATAGTTGGTACAACCGCCACTAAGTGTCATATGTATGTACAGTGACCTTCAAAGGTATCCGAACACGACTAGATAGAGATATACCTTGCGCTCAATACTTTATTCCAAAGAGCAGCAGGGCCAGCTCACTACCTACTGAGTGTAACCGTAGTTTGTCGCTCTTACAATAACATTGCAATATACAATTGCATATATACATAGGTGTACAGGCTTATTCACGTAACTGATTCCTTACAACTTGCCAATGTTCCTCAAATCCTACAATTCTGAAAACTTCTAGTAGCAACGGATAGTGCCATCTGGTCTCATTGACGACATTATTTACGCGCTTGTATAACTTCCTGTTTACCGGAAGTCAACTTCCGGATGACGTCACATTGACGTCACAGTAACATTATAAAGACAAACTCGCGCATGACGATGAATAGCGGATCAGTTGACCGTCGACAACGGAAGAGATAACCGATAAAGACGGTCGTGTTATTTTCCATCGGATGAATTGAAGGTCTTGTCGTTTCTCGTGAAATTACGAATGGCAGTTATCGAAAGATGGGTTGTGTTGTCCTTTCACGGTCGATATAAGGAAGAAGGTGGCAAATTTTCGAATCGCATTATTATTGGAGATGATGGCTGCGGTGTAACAGTAGGAAGTACCTAATACGAAAGCTAATTCGACGTCAATTTTTGCATTGATGCAACGGGGTGTACCTTAGTGCGAGTTGTACCTCTACAGCTCTTGTGTTCGTCAGATTCTTTCTTTTTGTGTTGACACTCGGATTCTGTCTGGGTGGGTGCTCCAATGGCACAGTTCCGCTGACACCACATACCCTCGTGAGGGTCTATCAACCGATTAGAGAGGTTTGACGTCCGTGAGAGTCTCAAAAGGAACAGTCTCAATCTAATTTATATCCCGTTTGGATTAATTAATAGCTGTAGAACGCCAAAACAAAGCGTTCATATTAGAACTGTTCTTATTGTTAATGGTTTGGTAGGACGTATCCTATAGAGGGTTTGGGTATTGCGATGAATGTTGGTCCACGTCTTGAAATAAGTGTTAAGCTGCTTAAGAGGATATTTGTCTTACTGTTGATAGTTTGGCAGGTCGGTTCCTATAGAAGATTTTATCGTATTGACTACTGGTCGGAATGGTATTTTGCTATAATTTACACAGAGGTGCTTTGGATGCTTTCGGTATGAATCGTTTTTTGTATATCTACTACCGTCTTGCAAACGACCAGATATTTTGGCTACATACTGTGATTTGTTCGGGATGACAGCTGCGTTTGTGTCGTCTACGTTCTTGCTGTTGATGCTTCAAAAGATGAATTTCTACAAAAGATTCGAGCTTGCGACAAATTATCAGCATCCTAAGTGAATGCATCCTAATTCTAAATTATTTTCTTAGATGTAATAGTAGAATCTATCGATTTTGGCTTCATTGCAATGAAGTTAGCTAACACTAAGGTTCATTTTCAATGCCATAATTCTCCTGAAAAATCGATAGATTCTATTAGATTTTTTTTCTAATTTAACAACAGGATCTACCTGATATGAACACTAGTTCAAACTCAAATTTTGTTTCGATGCAACGAGGTATACTTTAGTGCGAGTTGTACCTCTACACCTCTTGTATTCGTCAGATTCTCTCTCTTTGTTTTGACATTCGGATTCTGTCCGGGTGGGTGCTCTAATGGCATAGTTCCGCTGACACCACATACCCTCGTGAGAGTCTATCAACCGATTAGAGAGGTTGACGTCTATGAGAGTCTCAAGAGGTCAGTCTCAATCTAATTTATATCTCGTTTGGATTAATTAGTGGCTGCAGAAAGCCAAAAAATGCGTTCATATTGGAACTGTTCCGATTGTTGATGGTTTTGTAGGTGATATTTTGTACATCTTACAAATTGTTTGGATTGTATACGTATGTGCATTTAAATACACATTTTTTCAAAATGTTCGTAGTATTTTTTCGTAAAGATAATACGAACTATACAGAAAAAAACAGGTGGACAAGATTTTTGCCTTATTGATGAAAGTGTGTCTCAGCGTTTTTTCGTATTTCTTGATTTTTTTCGACTTATTGAAGGTGGTTCTGAAGATTCTGACATAGTGCGCCATCTATCAGATTTTCATCGCAGCTTGACTAGAGGTGAGCACACTTCGTTTCTTTTTTTTCAATTAATTATCTACATATGTATATGGTGAAAAACAAAGTGATGTCGCACTCTTTCTTCGTTTGTTTGCCCACCTGTCAAAGTCTCTAAAGTATCTTGTTATGCACAACTTCCAAGTAGCAATAAAATTAACTGTTTTGAAATTTTCAGAAAAAGCATTTGGAGATAAAAAGTTCAAGTTTCAATCGATACTTTTTGAGCATTATTTTATCGTGCATGTCTGAAATGGTAATTTTACTCTGCCACAGTATATTTTGTTCTATGTATACTGTTTTTAAACATGCTGGGTTTCGCACTCCTTCTCTTTTTTTTGTTCGACGCCATCTACGACTTTGATAGCGCACAAAAGCAATATCTTCCTGTTGGATCTTCGTACTGCTTAATTATTACCTTTTCCCATACTTTTTCTAACATGTATGTTAAGCATTATGTACTTTTAAAAAAGAACTATTTATCCAGTGTGAGTCGGAAGTAAGGCTTCTTACTTAGAACTCACGAAAACATTCTGTGTATCTAGAAGGAATGAGAGCGGATATTTTTCCTCCAAGTGTACTACAATTTAAATTGTCTTTTTTATAAATTTTATTCTGTAACAAATAGCAAACACATATGTATCTTTGACAGTAGATGGTAACATAACTGTAATTTAAGTTTTCCTCAATCGTTACTTTTTCTGGATTTTTTGAGTTGTCAGAAAATTCTTTTGGTGGTCAAACATTGCCCATCCTATCCTGCAATAAAAATTTTAGTTTCCAAAAAACAATTTGTTGTAGTATTTCTTTTGAGATAATGATGATTAATTGTGTTTGATAAACGAAATTCGTTTTCAGGATATGAATAATCCATTCCTTTACGTGTTACGTTACTGAAAAGCGATTAATTAAAGAGATATTGCGATTTTTGTGTAAGGTGGGATTCTTTGAAATAGAACATAAACAGTGACAATAAACACTAAAAATATTACTGTACATGACAAAAATTAGATAATTCGTCAAAATATTCATCAACACATTTTACAGGAAGACCAACTGCATCTACAGCGAATTTTAATTTCTCGCTACCAACGCACTTCTAATGATTTATACGTTTCGAACGGTGGCACTGAGAGCAACGAAGCATAAACCCCCGTACAATAAATACCAAAATATGTATCTCGGCAAAAAGTCATGCATGACCGCTGATAAACGAAAACGAACACTCACTATATACGTACTGTACATACATATACATACAGACCGACCCATCGACTCTAAATGAATAGCATTTGTTTTGCACTCGCTGATAAGTATTTAACGGGTAGCAGGCGAACGTTTTCGGGTTGGCAACCCTGACGTCACCGCACACACAGAGGACATAAAGCATGTATACTACCAGCACTTCACTCTACATTGGCCGCTAGTTAGACGAGGCGCAATTGATTTATTCGATTCGATGGTCCAATAAAAAAAATGGATACGACTCGAATAAACTGCAAATTTTTTGGGACGCATGCATGCTGTCGACGATGGTCGTTTTGCCGTACACCAGATGATGATAGGTGCATATGTGATGTATATGAGATATGTGTTTAGAACGTACGTCGATGGAAACAAAAAAAGAAGAAGAATAATTGCGTAAAAAAGGCGTATTTGTAAATTGACAAAAATGAAGACTTGGGCTTGTTAGCATTTTCCAAATGAAGCTTTGGAAATGATAATTAAGAAATAACTTTCTACGAAAAAGGCTGCTGAATGTTTTAGTATAACTAAAAGTGAATACAAAAGACTTTATTCTTGATTTTAAGAGAAAAGAGATTTGATGACACTGCTCAAACATTTCTGAATTTTAAGCAAAAGCTTCAGCATTGCTTTTGGATCGCTTGGGGGCTCCCAAATATAGTCTAGATTGCAGGATAGACATGCGATCAAAGCTAAGGTCCGATCGTCCTAATGGAAGCTTCTAGAAGTCTTTCTGACTTTAGGTATCCTGCAGAAATTACAGATGTTTGAAGAAAGCATTGATACTCACGGAGAAGATAATGGACTTCTTTCATATGCAAGATTGGGAGATAGACTCCTAAGCCTTTGTGATTTCAATAAAAAGGTGCTGCAGCGTTGAAATCGAGACAAAATTTTGGAAACCACCATAATTTGTAATAGCTTCCAAAGCGATATACAAAGTAAGCTTGGACTGAAGTAGACGAAATAGAACTGAAATTTTATAAGCAGTGAACAAGAGCGAGATTGACTTTGTCTCTATGAACTGTATAACAAGGTGTGCTGGTTTAATGTCAGCGTAGTATCAACGATAAATCCAAGGTATAGCAGCAGTAATGCTAAAAATAACTTGAAACTGAACTCACCTAGTCCACTTGTACATTCTGCAAGAAAACTGAGGCTTTGCTGTTTTGCCCAAATCAAAATTAAGTCCTCGCAGGCTTGATTGTCAAGAGTCTCTTATTTATCCATTAATCCTAATTAAAAAGGAATTCATTTCCTTCTTGGAAAACATTTTTTCAAGAGATGAAGCAGACTTTTGCTAATTTTTTTATTTGATCATTTATATTCAAATCTGATCTCTGAGATGACCATTCCAATGCTCTCAATACCCTTGTTCTTCTTTTCTTAATAAATAATTTTGAACAATTCTAATTGCACGTTTACAGTCGTTGTATTGTTGCAAAAAAAATAGATCAACTAGGGGAAATTTGGGTGTGATGGACGACTTGTAACATCCGCAAAATTTCTAATAATAAATCGCCCTATCGTGCAATCACACTCTCTGAGTGTATTATCCAACAACTCCTGGGTCATGTTTTTTCTTGGGAAAATGATAGCTGATAGTATGTAATTCCCAAAGGCATTTATGAAGCTTATTACTGTATAATACTGCCCTCTTTCTGCACTCATTAGTATCCTTACTTGTTTTCGTTCTTCTGTGGCTAAAATTTGATCAATTTTTATATTGATCCATAATAATTTTAAAGCTAGTGAAGTAGGTACTTGCTAATTGGGTGTCCTTTAATAAAACCATGAAGCCAATCCCATCCAGTCACACACTTTTCCTGGTTAAAAATACTGCAGCTTTTTCAACTAATTCAAAAGCGAATTGTCCGAAATCAGAACACATTAAACCTAAAATATTAATACTTCCGCCTAAGAAGCTGTTTTTGACACCATGTAATAGTAGTAAGGCTATACGGTTTTCAGTGCAGTTTGACCTTTGACCCCGCGAAGGAATTTACTTTCATGTGCAAATTATCTCATTATTATTATCTCATTAACGGCTTTGATCAGGTATTAAACAGCTTTGATTAGGTATTGAACAGCTTTTATCGGGTATTGAACAGCTTTTATCAGGCGAAACTTGTTTTACCAAGAACAACCTGCATAATAATGAGATAATTTGCACATGAAAGTAAATTCCTTCGCAGGATCAAAGGTCAAACTGCGCTGAAAACCATATAGCCTTATTGCTCGTGTTAGTTGTTGGATGGTTATCACTTGTTTAATTAATACAATACGAGAGTGAGAGCCAATATATAGGGTGTTTCATAATATATGCGCAGGACTTCAGGATGTGATACCTTGTCCAAAAATTTGAAAAAAGTTTCTATCTACCTACCCTCTAAAATGCACCATTTTCGAGATACAGGGTGTTGAAATTTAATTAAAAAAATTGTTTTTCTAATAGTTTTTAAAAAAATTTTAAGTCGTTCATTATTGGTGTGGTCATGCGAATTTTGTTTCGTGAGGAAGTACTGCTTCTTTTTCTATGTGTACAGGTTCCAAAGGAAGAGGCGCCAGGATAGCCGCCATGCGCCTTTTCCAATTATCAACCCTGGTACCGGCCATTGGACTGTCACTAAAAAAAAAGAAACCGAGTTGTAAGGCCCTCAACCACCACCAGAAGGTTATTTGTTTTTTATTTCCTCTTCCAGGAACATATTTTTGTTTAACTGTGAGCACTTCAAAATAAATTTAATAAATCATTGTTTTTTCGAAAAAGTGTTAAATAAACATTAAAAAAAACATTTAAAATTTTATTAATTGTGTTATCCTTTATTTCTTCTTTGACTCAACATTCGATGTGGGACTGTACACCCCATTATCATGTACAGTGACGCCTAAAAAATATAATTCTCCGAAACCCACTGGAGATTGGCAACTTTTTCCAATCAAAACTCATTTTGTAAAGTTTATTTCAAACTAAGATCTTTTTAACCCGAGTGATTACAAGAATAGATTTGATTACTTGGTTCCTATTCTCCTCAAACCAGCTCTGTCTATCAGACTTTTGCTTTTTACTATTAAGTTCCTCAAGTAGTAAACATCTGTAAAGCAATTCCTTCCTCTGCAAACCAGGCCTCACCAGTTTCTATCACCTCTTCATTGGAAGAAAAATTACGACCTTTTAAACTTTTTGCCAGTTGAGGAAAGACATGATAGTCGGATGGAGCCAGCTTTAATGTATGGAGGGGTGCGAGTAATTCGAACTTTAAATATCGAATTGTTAGCAAGAACTTTTCCAGCAGATTTTTGAACACAAAACGTCTTAGGCCTTCGAAAACCAGAGTGTCTACATTCCATAGTAACAATACGGCTTAAGAAGTTTGCATCATTTTCAAACCGAGCCCAGATCGAACGTGATGTTTTCACCCTTGCACACTTCTGGTCAACATTCAAACATTTGGATCCATCATTTGGGCATTTCGATCATTGGATATCCAACTAGATCTAATACATCCTCTTACTCTGAAAGGTTGACAACTTTAATCATCAAATTTTGTTGTATTTGTTGCAATTCATTTGTTTTGGTATCCGTCAGCAGCAGTGGCAGTCCTGATTCTGCAAAAAATTCATGCTTCAGTCATATGAGCAAACACTAACATTAAGGTGTGCGTAGTATTAACTTTTGTCGGCATTTTCATTACTAGTTATGTAGTACAATATCAGATTTATCTCACGCATAGCACAATAATTTACAAGGTTCCTTGTTAGGACTGATTGTGGTTTCAACCTACAGCACTTTTTTTTATATATTGTATGCTGTTAATAAAGTTATTACTGTTACGTTTATGATATTTACAAAGATACTCAGATGAAAATAACTTTCCTAAATACATTATCTTAATTAAATAAATATGAACGGTATACAGAATTACACGTTTTTCATACATCCACCACAACAATACCTACAATAGATTTTTATCATTTTCCGTACGTAGGGTTGGCAATCCTCGAACAATGTAAATTCAAACGAACGCAGAGGAGCACATATACGAATAGGTACCCACATATCACGCCACTCCCCTGGAAACAAAAAAAAAATTCGGATTCGCAATTTTACCCCATTCCTATAAACGTATAGGTGCATATCTCTACCCGCATCACAGCACAGATGAGAAGAGGGTTAAAATTTTATTTTGTCCCCCGTTATCTGTGCAGTCGTCAGTGGTACGCTGATATTTTTCATTTTTCGCATGGTCGACCCCCAAAAAGCGGTAAAAAAGAGGGGTTTCCCCTTTCCGTGATTTTGGAATGCTGGTACGACGGTTATAAAACAGAACGAATTAAAATTACCCTATCTCTTCGCGCTTATGATGAGCATATAGGTACGTATCCATTTGACGGTAGGCAGGCAGGATGAGGATGACTGTTTGGGGGAGGCTAGCGAGTGTGCGAGTTCATGTTCGTTTGTGCAAGGCATGTGTAACAACGGGGGATATCTGGGGAGCTTTCGAGAGGGGGGGGGAAGGGGGTAGGTCGGTGCTTTTGTATGCCTCGTCGGTGCGTTGTCTATCCGTTTTGCTTTTCATATCTATAACAGGTTTTTGTTGTTTGGTTTTATGCTCCGTTTTGTATGCGTTTGATTGTCGGATTGTTGAAGTTGGTAATGGTTTTGCTTGCTGGGACTGAATTATATTGACATATCTGATGTTATATATGAAGTATACCTGCATGTTTAATGCCTGTATTATACAGTAGCGAGTGAAGCAATAACAGGTCTAACTGTGAGCGTAAATGCTGTATTACTAGGATATATTCAATCAGATTCAAGAATTTACTGAAAAGTTCCAGTAAAAAAGGATGTTTAAGAAGACGACCATTAATTTACTATAAACTTAAACCTCCTCAACTTGATTAAATTTATCGAAGCATATGCTGCAGATCAGCTTAACAACTTATACACCCACAGTAGACTAAAGGAGGGCATCCGATTGGTTTTTTTTTCATCTCCATCCTCTATCAAAACTTCAAAATATCCATCGTTGAAACGATGCTAAAATAAGGGGTGGACAAGTGTGTTTCGCACCCTATGCTTAGAGGGTGGAAAGTCTCACTTTCACACCAGTAACCACAATAGACGGGCCCGCGTGGATGCTAATGTCTCTAATCCTGAAAGAGCTTAAAGGGGGCTGCGTGCTTTCGGTTCAACGAGCTTTCGACCATGATGACGACGTGTACAATGCGTCTATGTATGTACGTTTCTTGTCGTTAGGTGAATGATAGACGTTATGTAGTATGCATGCGTGTAAAATATATATAGATAGACAACGATACCTAGCACCCCTTTTTTCGCGAAACGACCCCTCCTCGTGTGAAACATCGGGTTCGTATTGATGAATGAAGCCCCGGGTGGGTGGACGGTGTTTATTATTAACTTGCGCTTTAGATTACGGTCGATTGCCCAGATTAACTTTTATTAGGTTCGAATTTGAGGGAATTAAAGACGATTGCGTATTATTAAAGAGATTTATATTAGGAATTGGATTATGTAGAGTGTGTTTGCTTATTTAATCTTGTTATTGTTTCAAACACAGCCGTGTTTGTGTTTTAACAACATAACGTTTCCAATGATAATTTATAACCAGGCATAATTCGAACTGAATGCAACTTTATGATGAAAACTGGCCAAACTTCTAAAAAAATCATCCATTACGCTCAGCTGTCTTGTTATCTAAATTATCTACTATTGTTCCTCTGTTGTTTGGTCGTTTTCTTTTGTCGCCTGTAATAGAGTATTGCGACAAAGTTATGTTATCTACCTAGCTATGAAACAAAAGAGTGACGATGACAAAAAAATTGCTTGTCACTGTTAGAAGTACATGTACTAAGTTGTGTTTAGTTAGTACTGTTTATAGAGATTTGAGACGATCTACTTCTCGATAAAATGAGTGAAACTAAGGTTGAATAACGCAGCGTAATAAAGGTCCTGACAAAAGAAGGCAATGGTCCAAAAGCAATTCATGAAAGAATGGTTGCTGTGTATGGGGAAGATGCACCATCTTATTTTCAAGTCAAATATTATTTATTAATAATAATTATTAATTATTATTATTACCCAAAGTCCGAACGACCTGTTGAAGCTCGAACTGAAGACGTTGTGCGAAAAGTCTTTGTCATTGCCAATGAAGTCTGTATATCCGAAGCAAGTGTCCTCAAAATTTTGCATGACGATTTGGATATGAAGAAGGTGGATACCCAGATTGCTTATACCTGAACAAAAACTGTACAGAAAAGAACTTTCTCAAGAAAACTTGGCCGAGTTGGAGAGGGACGAAACATTTTTATCACGAATTATCACCGGGGATGAGACTTGGGTACATCACTGGGACCCTCCTACTAAACAAGAATCCATGCAGTAGGTTCATAGGAGCTCTGCACCACCAAAAAAGGCCCAATTTTCCGGAAAAAAGCTGATGACAACTGCTTTCTGGGATGTTGAAGGAGTCTTGCTTATTGAATATATGCCAAAAGGGTTTACCATAAATTGGGAGGCCTACGAAAACACAATCAAAAATTTAAAAACTGCTCTAGAAAAAAACTCTCGCATTCTTATCCACAAAAAACTTGTTGCTGCACGACAATTACCGGGTTGATAAGGCAAACAAAGTTCAGCAGCTAATCAATGACTGTGGGTTTATAAAGTTAAGGCATCCACCTTATAGCCCCGACCTAACTCCATCAGACTTCTTTTTATTCAAAAATTTAAGAAAGCATCTCAGAGGAAAGCTTTTTGGGTCTGATGAACAACTTAAAGAAGCTTTTGACGAATATTTTACGAGGTTACCAAAACATTTTTTTTTTCTGAGGGTATAAGGCAATTGGAAAAAAGATGGAATAAGTGTATTAGTGTTAAAGGGAATTCATGGCTAGGTAAATACCATAAAAATACGCCCTCGTATTACAAAGAAACAGAACTGGCAATTCTGTCAAAGTCGTTTTTGAGGTTTGCGTCTGTGAAATCTATTTCTTCTTGTTGACAATAATTTTTCCTCCAGTGCCCTGTCTTCCTTTTTTTAGCGGAGTGGCTTCCAAATCGTGTTTACTTTTTTGTGTTGTAAGTGTAAGTATTTTTTAGGTTCCTCCAGCACTTTTTTACATTAATCAACTCCAAACAAAGTAGTAACTGATCATTAATTAATAAGTGCAAATAAAGTGCTTGTTCTTATTTCCACGTATTTGACAACTGATGAATTTGTCCATTTGCTACAGTTTCAGTTCAGATCAACGGCATACAAGTAAAACTAGCGATATCATAAGTAGGGAGGGGAGGTGTAATTTTCGCAAATATTTTTTTCGAAATTTCGCAATAATACAAAAGTTTTAATAATAAATTTCGCTTATATTCGCAAAAACCTTACAACTGTTTTCTTTTGACATTCTTGTACGTCTATCGGTTACCACAAGATTACAAGAGCTAAAAAAGCGTTCGACATCAACACTGCTGACGGGACTCCAAATGCTTTGCAAAACAGCCTTTGAAAAAGTAGCATGGAAAATTTTTGTCACCCACAATAATTGGGCCACGTCAATTTTGTCTGCGGTATTGATTGCATTCCTTAGCAATTGATGACAATGGTAATAGCCATCAAATAGCTCATTGCGAGATATATATTTAAAAAAAGGAATCTTCAAAAAACCTTGAAGCACAGAGTCGAGGTTCAAAGTTTGCACAGCTCAAACGGGCGATGTGTTTGAAAGCCTCATTTGTCGGATCATTTGTCATGTGTAAACGCAATTTTTGAAGACTTTTTTCAATTGAAACTTAAAGCATCGGTTTCAAAGGCATGCAAGTTTCACCGTTTTCCATCTTTAAAGCGCTCTCAATTTTTTCGTTGAAATATCCTGTGCTCTGTCGCGATAAACATTGTTCAAGCTCCTCTAGTTTGGTCCACAACATATAGTTATCTATTAAATTCATCAACTTAGGACAGAATTCTGATATAAAAATCATTTGCACGCGATTTTTTTATCGTTCTCAAAATAGTCTGTCACAAAAGTAGTGCTAGTCTATATAGTCTTATAAATATAAAACCGCTGCAAACCATGAATTCCATCGTGCTATGACTGGGTCGGGATATAGTTTCCCATGCAATTTGGGGGGGGGCTTTTTCACGTAGAAACGATAAATAGGCACTTTTTGTTTTTCGAGACAGCAAAAATGCAGATTTAACCTTCGAAGTTATGGAAGTGAGTTCTTTGAATTCTTTCCTGAAACCATCTCCGACTAGGTTTATTTTATGGGTCCAACACTGGTAGTGAAGAATATCCTCACCAATAAGTACAAGTAGTTGAGTTTGCTGATTCTAAGAAGCTTATGCTTGCCAAGTAGCACGATTATGTAAATTCTGAGTCTAGGCTTCTGAACAAAACTGCAAATATGCATCTCCCTAACCTGTCGGAGGTTTCGTCGGCCACAATTACAAGAGGTTTATTTATTAGAGCGTTTTTTGTTTCTTCCTTCGCTGCTTCACCACATAGTGTAACAAATTTTCTTCTTAGCGAATTAGCTGAAGAAAGATCACCAGAGCCAGGAATATAGTTGGCTAAATATTCTCTTACGCACATTCTCACAGTGTCTGCAATAAACTTTTTTCCAGCTTCGCTCGTTTTTGTGTTTGAAATGCCCCAACAATTGTAGTCGTTTTACACTAGAAGGTCCAGCTTGAGCAGCGTCCTTTTTCTTTTTGTGAATAGCAGACGCTACGAGATTGGTTAACGTATCTCGTTTACTACCATCTAAACGAACGCTACAAAATTTGCACATAACAATGCTGGTGACTGATAAAAACAATCCATCGCTTTCATATTCCTTATATCGGAAGCCTCTGGCTGATGCCCTTCCCCTTCCCCGCGTCCCGCAAGTTTTTGGCTTGGTATTACACCCACCATTTCTCTCATTTCGCGGTAAAATTTGAGATCGGCAGAGTTCGCATTTATAGCTGTTAAAAGGAAATTTTCGCATTTATCTGCATGTATGTCGTAAATACGAAAATTAAACACCCGTAGACACACGTAAGCAGCACTCAAAGAGGCTCCAGTGCTATTGATGTTGCCACTCCTGACTCAAGAAGACTTAGAAGAAAAGGCAAAAGAATTTGAATTGAAATGGAAGCAACACTTCAGAAGTCTTAAGCGGTATTTTTCGGCCACATGACGAAAAAAGTTCTGACTAACTGGAAACAGTTGTCCATGATTAATTCTGAACCTACCTGATGATGCTTCCATGACCCGAAGTCTTTGATTCCCAGTTCGGAGTTGAGGATCTTGAAATTGAAAATTCTGAAAATAAAGATACTATTCGAAAAAGTGCTGACAAAAACTTATTTGAGCTATCATACTTACGCCCCAAAGCATAACTTTTTTATTTTATAAATGAGAAAGCTCGATAGGTATCGAAAATGTTAACGCTAGAACAAAAGCCCATTGAACGGGTAACTTCAGAAACAAATTTGGCCATCATTCCTGGATACTTGCTAGCGATATTCGGTACTGTGATTTACCATTATTATCCTGAATCAGAAAGGCAGAGCATAGAATGGAGGCACAAGGCTTGACCACCCCCTCGAAAGTTTTTCCCCGGAGATGGAAGATCATAGCTACAGTTTTTTGGAATACCGAAGGAATTATCCTTATAGGCTTTTTACCACGTGGTCAGACTATAACTGGGCAATATTATGCTGTTTTAATTTCAAAACTGCGTTATTCCATTAGAGAAAAAAAGGGGGCGACGTGGTGTGCTGTTCATCGAGACAATGCTACTGCCCACAGAAACTCTGTTTCAATGGCCGCATAATGCTAAGCTTCGAAATTTTTGGACAGCCGCCCTATATTTTCCAGAGTTGGCCCTTAGTGATTTCCATATATTCCCAAACTCAAGGAACACCTTTTGGAATTCACTTTCGGGAAGTTGACACATTGATAATAAAGGTGAACGAGTGGTTTGCAACCCAAGACAAAAACATGGTTTTGAGGGTGTCAGAGCTCTTTTCCATCCTGATACCAAGTATGTCAACGTCTTAGTGGACTAAAACCAAGTTCCAAGTTGTTTCTATCTAAGTCTATCTAAAAAGAACACTGAAGATAATTCTAATACACAAGAATCAATTTTTCATACAAAAAATTTTCGAACAGTCCTTTTACTCAATAAATAGCAAAGAATATGAAAAAAAGAGAAATTAGAATAGTAAGTGGATATCAAATAATGAAATTGTGCAATTTTTATTTTGTTAACACAAAATTACAAAAGCACAATATACATATATAAGAAATTCAGTGACACATACAGGCGCAGACAATGACATAATAACAGACACAGATAAACACATAAATAGTGGGCGAGAGTGCATGTCTCAAGTGACAGGGTTGTGCACCCCCTCTTGAGATGTAGTATTGTAACTTTCACCCCTGATGATGCCGGTAGCAGGCTTGGTCTAAACATAAATCAGTCTTTTATTGCTCTAGCAATTCAGGTAACTTAAAGAAACAATTTTAAAAACCTAAGTTATGTAACATGAACTATCATTCCACCACAGTCTGTAACACTTTACCGTTATATCAGCTTTTAAAAACATTATTTAAATATGTATGCACATGTATGTTTAATTATTAAAAAGAATAAAATATTAAAAGTTGTATTAATTAATTTATAAATAAAATAACGAATCTTTACTAAAAATAAAAAATATTTCCAACAACCTTAGTGGAATTGTTGCATCTGTAAAAAAATGTTTAGGAGTGAGTCTTTTAATATCCTTGGTAACATGTCATTTATGTAAGTTATTCTTCTCTTTCTCTACATTTTTTTTTAGCCAGTCAAAAGCTTTAGAAAGGTTAAAATGTCGTGTATAATATTTATTAATGACAGGCTATACCAGAAATTGATACAAAGTGAGTTTTTAATGACCCTGTCTTAAAAAAAAACTGTATTTTCGTCCAGCAATATATCATGTTGAGATGATATTGTGGAAATGCTTTGTGTATTGGTGTAAATGTGTCAGAATTGTATTGTAAATATATAAAAAAGGAGTAAAAATAATGACTTATTGTGGGAGGAATTACCTTTTTCTGACTGTATAAAAAATATATAGCAGAATAATCTTTTAACTTTATGTTATGAACACAGTTAAAGAACTTTTTTGCAGATATAAACGTATAGATATAAAAGTTATTTATAAACTAAAAAATCAATTTAAAATTTGGTTTTTTTAATTTTTTAATACAAAATAGGCACTAACTTGTGTTTCCACGTCATCAGCGTTTATAAATTTGCGTTTTAACATATCATTTTTAATCCCATTTCTATTGCAGAACACAGTAGCCATGATCTTTTTGACTGTCATTGTGGTAGGCTCGACTTCTGGCGATAGCTAACTAGGAAGCTGCCATTCGGAAGTTGAATTTCGAATCTGTAGTGGTTCGTAGAAGACCCAAATCTCATCGACAGTTAGCAGATTGTCCAATAAATCATCCTATTTGGCATCGTACTACTTTTGCTCGTTAGACAGCAACTTGGGCACTCACTCTGCCAAGATCGTTCTAAACTGAAGACACGTTTTGATCATATGTTCGAGGCATCCTTTTGACTCGCCGAATTCAGCAAAATGTAGTGCCAGTGATGTTTTAGGATTCTTCACCAGACAGTCGGTGATGGCTTAAATCAATCTTGGATTAACTTTCTTTGAAATAATGATACTATTTGGAGATAGTGTTGCGATGTGGGCATTGGCTGCTAGATGCAGCATTCATCTTGCATATCGTATCCATAAGTTAACACCTTGTTTAACACAAAACTGAATATTAACACGAACTTTCTCGGAACTGTCCATTTTGGAATAAATTTTCAATTCAAAACAGTCGTTTACTTCCAAGCTGCTGCACAATTCACAAATAAAGTAAACACAACTCTTCAGGAGAACTGTCAGTTACTTAATTTTTTCCGCAGGACTGCAACAGGTCTTGTCATTCAACCTGTATACTGTATACACATTTTCGTCTTTTATAATTAACTTTAAAATTTCAAGGATTTTCGAAGCCAGTATCTTCTCCAACAGTAATTCTGCAATGGCTACTTCGATGATAATTTCAGAATCCTACCACCATTATAGTGACCGTTATTTCAAAATATTAACTTTCTACCAGATATAGTTCATGAAATAATTGAAAAAAAGTCAATCCTTTTCCGTTGTTTTGAAAATCTAGCCATAGAAATTTATTGCACGTACATAGCTCTTGCTGTTTTAAATATTGTTCCAAAAATTTAGGGTTCCATCACTCTTCAGTTGTTCCAGATTATTCTAGAGTTGGGTCGAGATGTAATCCATTTAGATAAGTGTTCGAACACTTATGTTTTAGGATTTTTTCCTTTTTCTGATCGAAAGTTTTTATTTCTGATTTTAACATTCTTCCACAAAAGTTCGCACTATGTATATAATATCTCCAAGGGGGTACTGTTGAAGCATATGT
>CM043019.1:123042534-123147214 GCA_023690525.1 Holotrichia oblita | reverse complement strand
AGCACGACAAAGTACCTGACCGAAGGACTCCTTGGAAGTCTGAAGTTTTCTACAAAGATACTATCAGGTGGCAGTCTCCGTCTTTTAATGTTCAGTCTCTATCTGGTAGACCATTCCAGGATAAAATCGAGCACGGTTTGTATTCTTGTCCCTGAAAGAGGTGTACAAACATTTCATGGAGGTAAGGTCGTCTAAACTAAAATGTCCAGAATGATTGTGGCAGCCTCATGGTTCATCAATTAGTGAAGATGGAAAGATTAGGCAACCATCTGCTTAGAGGTCCTCCATATGATTTTGTGCATTGCCGACTTAAAATTTTTTCTTAATTTCGATTCTGTAAAGAGGTCTTTATAGAAGCCAAGAAGACTTTGAGTTCCATGAGCTAGCATATGAAGAGAGTCCGCCATCATCTTCGTGAGTACAGAAGCTTTCTTCATGCATCTGTAATTTCTGCCTTCTTCATTCAAAATTTCTGTGTTAAAGGGAAATATTTTTGTACGAAAATAATAAATCCAACTCTATTGTACCATTTTATTTTCTACTAGTAATACATACACCTAATACACCTCTTGTACTTATTCAACTACTTCTATGCTACATCACCTTATTACCCACACTCTTTTATTCAAATGCATATCGCCATCTAACCCCTAATGGCTAAACTATAAAGCTAGTCATTACATATTCTATAAAATAAGTTCATACAACATCCTCTCTTAATGAATAGCTTTTGGTTTTATAATGAAACATTTGAACAAGTATTCTATTCGTGAAATAACAATTTACTAAACATAATTATAAAATGTAACAAAAAAAAATTTATACATTAATAATCCTCTCTCAATCTTAACCCTATAGCCTTAACATTAGTTTGAAATCTAGATCTATTTAAACCTTTAGTCAAAATATCCGCTAATTGGTCATTTGTGTTTACATATTGTATTACAATTTCATTATTATTTATATGATGACAAACAAAACTGAATTTCAGATCTATATGTTTAACTCTTTTGTTATTTTCGGGATTTTTAACTAACGAGATACACGCTTGATTATCTTCAAATATTTTAAAATTTTGAACCGGAATTCTCATATCTCCCAACAATTTACGAAACCATAAAATATCCTGAACTGCTGAACACAAAGCTATTAACTCCGCTTCGGTGCTTGATAGCGCTATACACTTCTGTTTCCTTGTGGTCCAAGATACTGTATTACCGAAGATTCGAATTAGAAAACCAGAGACGGATTTTCGATCAGTCATATCTCCAGCCCAGTCTGCATCTGTGTAACATTCAAAACTCAAGTCCTTCTTTCTTGTATATATTAACTGCATATCAGCTGTTCCTTTAAGGTATCTTAATAATCTTTTTAAGTGTTTCCATATGTCAACAGAGTTTTTATCTTGAAAACGACTAAAGTAATTTACTGCAAAGCTTATATCAGGGCGTGACCATAACATTAGATACATTAAACACCCTATTAATTCTCTAATTGGTAATTGATTTATATTACTATCCCGGTTTGTTATATCTAATTTTAATTTAGGATCAATTGGAGTTGAACACGATTTGCAATTTTCGAAATTAAAACGTTTTAAAACTTTCATTAAATAATTCTTTTGACCTATTTCTAAAATACCTTCTTTTCTTTTATAATTAATCTCTAAACCTAAAAAATATTTCAAATTTCCCTTATCTTTTAAATCAAATTCTTTCATTAATTCATGTTTACATATTTCAACATTTTCATCATTTGAGCCTGTCAATATAATATCATCTACATAAAGCAATAAAAATATAAAATTATTATTACAATTTCTAAAATATAAACAATAATCATTGTCTGACCTTTCAAAACCAATATTTATTAGAAATGTGTTGATTCTGTCATTCCAACACCTCGATGCTTGTTTGAGTCCATAAATTGATTTTAGTAGTTTTAAACCATTTCCCTCTTTACATTTGATACCTTCTGGGGGATAAATATATATATCTTCCTTCAAGTCTCCATTTAAAAATGCTGTTTTTACGTCTAGTTGTTTAAAAACGTAATTGTTTTGGTTACCGATTGACAGCAATGTTCTTATAGTTTGCATTTTTACTACAGGTGAGTATATATTATTGTAATCAAAAGATTCCCTTTGTTCACATCCTTTTACAACCAACCTTGCTCTATATTGATCATTCAGTTCTTGTTCTAACGGTTTGAATGCAAACACCCATCTTGTTCTCAAAATTTCTCCATTTTCTGGTATATTTACTTCTTTCCAAGTTTTATTCTTTTCCAAAGAGTTTATTTCCTTTTTCATCGCTTTTCTCCAATATTGTTCATCATCTCGACCATTCAAATCTTTAGTATTTTGTGGAACTTTGTCTATAAAAGACATTGCATCAAATGCCATAAACATTTCATATTCATCGAATTTTTGAGGTAATTTTACTGTCCTTTTGCTTGTTGTTCTGCCATTGCTCTCAGTTTTATCTTCTTCAACTTTTACAATTTCTTCTTCACTCACAATATCCTCATCGTTATTTTCTTCATTACCTTCTATTACGGCCAATCTTTTCTTCTTATAATAATATTCATCTTCATTAAAAACTACATCTCTGGAGATTATTATTTTTTGTTTATCTATACTCCACAATCTGTATCCTGTATTTGTATATCCCATCATTATGCACTTTTCCGATTTGTAATCCAATTTCCTCCTCAACTCTTTAGGAATATGGGCATATGCTACTGAACCAAATATTCTCAAATTATTGACGTTGGGTTTTCTTTGATACCAAATTTCTGCAGATGTAACATCCTTTTCATTACTTGAAGTGGGACTTCTGTTATACAAGTAAGCTGCTACACGTATTGCTTCATTCCAAAATTCTCTTGGCATTCCTGCTTCATGTGTCATCGATCGAGCTTTTTCTACCAACGTTCTATTAAGACGTTCTGCTTTGCCATTTAACTCTGGTGTATAAGGTACTGTATAATCAATAAATGTTCCATTTCTTTTACAAAATTCCCTAAATGCATCAGATACATATTCCCCACCATTATCACATCTTAATGTTGCAATTTTTAGATTAAACTTAGATTGAACCATTTCAGCATATTCTTTGAAATATGTAAAAACTTCACTTTTATTTTGAATTGTATATACATATACAAAATTAGAAAAATCATCAATGAATGTTAAGAAATATTTACTTCCATCATGTGCTAATGGCGTTATTGGCCCTGCAACATCTGTGTGTACAATTTCTAGAATTCTTTTTGCTTTTGATCTGTTACCAACAAACTTTGATCTAGTCAATTTTCCCCGAATACATGATTCACAAAATTCAATTTTGTTTACCTTAATGTCATCTATACCTTCAACCATTTTATTTTTAATTAATTTCTCTAAATTTGTCTGACAAATATGACCATATCTGTTATGCCATAATTTAACCTTATTATTTACTGATTCTACATTTAGACACTCATTATTTGCTAGTTCAAAGGATATTTCGAACAAATTCTCTCTGTGACCTAATCCTATTAATTTCCCTGTTTTACTATATAACTTTACTTCATTATTATCAAATACAACTTTAATTTCTGCTAGACCTAGTCTTTTCACTGACAGTAAATTTCTCCTTAAATTTGGAACATAAAATACATTCTTAATTGTACAAGCAATTTCCTCATTATTGATTTCACTTTTAACCTTGATAATACCTACTCCTACTGCACTCATATAATTGTTACTTTTTGCAACAGCTATTTGAAGAGGTTTTTCTAAAATTAATAACTCAGAAAAGTATTTCTTATCATTAACTAAGTGGTCAGTACAACCTGAATCAATACAAAAATTTAAATGATTACTACTTACACTATCATGTTTGTTACAGTCTGTCATAAAACATATGCCTTCCTCTTCTCCTTTTCCAGAGTTTTCTTCTCTTCCATCTTCTCTTTCAACATAATTTCCATCTCTACGATTTCTGTATTGCCTCCCTCGAAAACTTGAACGACTTCTTGTATTTTGATTTCTACGTCCACTGTCGTAACCACGTCCTTGAAATTTCTTCAACTGATGTACACCTCTTCCTCTATTATTGTAATGATTGCCTCTTGCAGAGGGCAATAATCTTGGGCAGTCTCTTCTGTAATGTCCATTCTCCCCACATTCATAACAGCCACCAGCTATAAATGCAACGGGTGAATTCTTGGAGTGCGAGTTATTTCCACTACTTGTTGCTTTTCTTTTTTCTGCTTCTATTCTTAGTTTTGTTTTGACAATTTCCAGTGTCAGATCATTTGCAGTTGTATTTTCCAATATTGTGACAACTGTTTCATAGGATTTAGGCATTGCCAATAATAAATTGCAAATTAGGTCTTGGTCTTTTATTTCAGCACCAGATACTTTTAGTTGTCGGACTAACTCCTCGAATTTCTTTAAGAAGTCTTCTAAATCATCATTTTCCTTTAATTTTATGTTCATCAATCTTTTCCTTATTAATAACTGGCCAGGTAGACCTTTTTTTCATACCTTTGTTCTAATATTTTCCACATCGAGTAAGCTGTTTCTTCATTGCGAATAATTGTAATTTGGTTATCATCTACACATTGCACAATTATTGATTTGCATAAATCATCACGTTTCTTTGCTGCCTCCATTTCTTTTTTTTTTGTTCATCTGTGAAGTTTTCCCTTTTGAATTCTTTTTCGACACAGTTCATCACTTCCTTTTCGGTTAATAAAGTTAATATTCTAAATTTCCACGTGTGATAATTTTCATTATTTAACGGGTCTACATAAAAATTATGTTTCGTTGCCGCCATCTTCTTTCGTGTATCGATTCTCCTATTACTTTACTGTTTTTATTATTTATTTCTTTTCTTTACCACAAGACTCGTTCCAAATTTACTTCAATAGCTTCAAGGGTCTCCTGGGCCCATAACCTTTTGTACGAAAATAATAAATCCAACTCTATTGTACCATTTTATTTTCTACTAGTAATACATACACCTAATACACCTCTTGTACTTATTCAACTACTTCTATGCTACATCACCTTATTACCCACACTCTTTTATTCAAATGCATATCGCCATCTAACCCCTAATGGCTAAACTATAAAGCTAGTCATTACATATTCTATAAAATAAGTTCATACAACAAATATACCTAAAGTCTTGCAAAAATGGTAACTTATATGTGAAAGTGAAACCATATTAATATTAACTTTCGTCTGCCTTTTCAATGTCAGCTGTTGGTGTGGGCACTTTTTGGGCACAGTTTTTTGGAACTGGGATGGAATAATCGTGATTGATTTTCTGGATAAGAGGGAAATATCCTCGAATATCCTCCTTATTCACCAGATCTGGCTCCGTCCGAGTATCATGTCTTTCCTCGAGTGAAAAAAAAGTTTTAAAAGTCGTAAATTGTCTTCCAACGAAGAGGTGATAGAAGCTGTGGAGGCTTGGTTTGCAGAGCAAGATAATTTCTATTTGAAAGGTCTAGAGGCGTTGCAGATTCGTTATAATAAATGTATCCAATTAACCCTTTCCGTCACTATTTATTTTGGTTCAGAGAAAAAACCTGAAACTGTGGTACTACAAAGTCTGACTTGATATCACTTGTGAAGAGTTACCAACCCCCGTTCAAAGATTGGCACATGTCGTTAATTGACGACATCGTGACTAATGGATAATAACATAATAAATGGGCAGCAAATGGATGTCAAAAAACATTGGACTTTCTAGCTCAACTACATCTTCAACTGTATTCTCAAACCACTTGATGTTTGCAGATAGAAATTGGACTGCTGACCGCCAACAAATCTGTTCTTTGGGAGTTAGTTCATTTTGCGTCGTGAACTCCTTCATGACCACATTTTTGCGCGTTGAAACAAAACATGAGGTGTTTTGGCCAGGTTGAGGTTCAGTAGGCTTCTTCAACAGGCCAATTTTCCTCAACTTGTTCAGTTTCCACAACTTCTTCAGATTCCTGGATTTGTTCATTTTTTCTTCAAAAACACTGGCAGGTAAAGACTCAGCTCCAGAGGTTTCATTGAGGGATGGATGTTCATCGTCTTCCCTCAGATCTTCAATTTTCGATAGATGCTCGCCCCAGTGCATCATATGTCGTTTAAACGACATTTTTGGAGATTATCTATATAGTAATGAATAAATATACATATAAACTATCACTTAATATTTGAGGTTATGTTACCCTGTACAATAATATCCGTATACTAATATTACCGAATCATTAATTCTTACACACTTTGTAAAGCTTTTTGTCAACTTTTCTGCCACCTGGTTCCAACCATCGATCTGTTTTGTTTGACTGTTGTAAAAAATAAATTCTTTAATGTACATTCCACATAAATGTCAAATATTTAATAGCTGTATTAAATTATACGTTACAATTTTATTAAATTTCAACTCGAAAATTTTTACCTCACTTTTACCTTTTAAATCATTTAACCCTGCACTGTGACCTCAATTTTTTAATTCTTTACAAGACCTTTCATGTATATCTCCATACGCGATCTGAAATTATCGCAAAGGAGTTAGATTAAAAAAGAAAAATGTTTGTATGAAACGTTAACCTTTATAATTCGTGAAAAAAAAAATGTCGCGTGTTACAATGGGAAGCATTTTTAAATTGTTTTAGTAGGAGGTGCTTGAGCGGGTGTAACTTTTATATTTTCTACATTCTAACGATAAAATCACCAAAATAAAAGGAATGGCACTTTAATAAATCCAACTATATTACGATGTTTCGAATTTTTGCGATAAGGTGTTTAGACCAGTTATTATTTTCTATTTCCTTTTTTTTTGATAATATCGATGTTTTGTGTATACGCAGTTGTTATGTTAGAATAATATTCGCTTAGGACTGGAAGGTTGTAAATATTTACGTCAAATATTTCCCGATGATTTACGGCGTATTTGTCTTACATTTCAAGTGCGTGAGGAAAATAAATATCCTCCTTGTAGATAATGCAATAAAGATGAATCGACGACAAAACGGGAAAGTATATAAACAACGGAGAATTAAAGGGGTTTATCGCAGAAACTTCGGGGAAAGTCGTCAGAGAATAAGAATAAGAATGGAAGAGGATAATTTACAACGTAGTGCCCATCTGATATTCAAACGAGCTACGTCAACAACTACACACATTTGTTTTGTTTACAAGAAACTAATCTGCTATGATGATGACACGAAATGCACAGAAAATCCAATAGCTACTCCGCCCCCCAGCAGGCCCCTTTACGTTAAGGGGGATGGATAATAGAGAACTACTATTGCTACTGCCTTTATATTCTGTGCGGAAGAGAAATGAGTAGTCAGGACCGGAGTAAGATCCCTTTCTTGAGACTCTAGAACACTTAATAAATAATTCTATTTATATATTTATGTAAAGAGTGTTATTGATACTCTGCGAATGGGAAACATGGGATCCTAATGATAGATTTTTAATAAAAATTGATTTCTGAAATCTTGTACCCTTTAAACAGTTTTTTTTTGCCGTTAACTCTTGATACAATCTAGTTCAAATATGTCTTTTTGCTTTAAATAAGTCTTTCGAGTACTATCAAACGTCTGACAGTTATCAAATTATAAAATAGTTTAACCGAAATTGAGTGGTTTTAGTTTGACGGATGTCAAAAATATTTATTAAAATATTTTGCATGTGCAACTGTCAGATTGCTAACAATTCAAATTTTAGTCTAGTAATTGCACATATAATATAATACAAATAATTATATAATTCTACAAATTGTACACGTTAAAGTGTTTCTTTATGATTGTCGGATAGTTGTAACTGTCAATATGATCCTGGTAGCTGTCAAATTATAAACAGTTTACATTTTTGAAAGCTTTTTTCAGTAACAAATGGTGTTTCTAACAACTAGGACTATCTGCTTCATATCTCCTATCTCTCAGTATTAGAATGTTTTTGACAGCTGTCAAATAACGATATTTAATATCTAATATCCAATTGAGAGAACACAAACAAGAGCCGGAAATATCATGTGCATAATAAGTCTAGTAATTGCGTGGGTTTTGGAGCATTTCTAATGACTATTGAATAATGATGACATGTCAAAATGTTTCCGATTTACAAAAACTTGTTATTTTTTAAGTTCTGTTAACGATAAGTGTTGTTCTTGATATCTAGGAATATTGTATTCAGATCTTATATCTCTGATTAGTAAAATGTTTCTGACAGCTGTCAAAAGCTAAAATCATCGAATGTATAGTTATTATTTATGACGATCAACATTCTAAGACTACTCGTAGTGGAGCGTTGTAATCATTTGAGTGAATTATATGTTAATAATCACCGCAAATTAGAAATGAATACAGCCTTTGCGATTTGACAGCTGTCAAACAAATTCAATAATTTCAGCTTTAACAGACGTTTTAAAATGACGTTTAGAAGATGTTACATAATAACATCTAGAAGATTGTAACATCTTGATATCGCACGGTTGTCGCATTTACACTTTGATACCACATCGGTCGGGCGTCATATTTTTCGTTTCACGATGTAATCACTGACCAAATTATAATGTTAAAATTACATCAGTTTATTAGATGGGACCAGTAGCAATTCCAATTCTACAGATTTAGTAATTGCATGCATTCGAATAACAGATTTCCGTTCGTTTCCGATTTTGTGTCTCCTATTACTAAAATGATTTTGAGAGCTGTCAAGGTATAATGATGGCTGTTATTTACGATGATGAAAATTATTATCGTAGTAAGTGATATTTTAGTTTTTGTAATTTAACAACTGTCAAAATTATTTAAATAGTTGCAACTGTAAGATTAGGAATCATTCTAGTTATGCAATTTCAGTAATTTCACGCGTTTATGCGAATGTAATATAATGATTGTGACTGTCAATATATTTTTGGTGACTGTCAAACTAAAATAAAAGCTTGCTCCTTTAAAGTTTCTTCAAATACAATAGCTGTCGTTTCTCACAGGTGGGAGTAGCCCTTTGAAATATTCTATCCTAGTTGTTATTCATAAGGATGAAAATAATAACACGAGGCGCAATTTCAATAGTTGCAACTGTCAGACTGTCAAAATATGTTTGGTAATTCTCAAGTTAAAATAAAAACTTGCTCTTTTAAAGTGTTGTTAATCGTAACTGTTGTTTTTGAAAGCTATGCATACTTTTTTGAAATGGTCTCTCTCTTACTACTGAAATGAATTTGACAGCTATCAATGTATAAGACAATATAACCTACATCTAGCTCATAATGACAGCTATTATTCACCAGGGTGGAAATCGCAGTAGGAGGTGTTAGGGAGTGCGAATACAGTTTTTGTAAATATTCCAATAGTTGCAGCCATTAGACTAGTAACAATTCAAATTTGACAAGTCTAGTAGCTATTTTTGATTACTGTTATATTGTTGTGTTTGTTTAAATATTTGTATCAGCTGTCAGACTACGAAAAGAGTTGCTGTCTTAAAGTTTTGTTAGTACCAATTCTTGTTTGTGACAGCTAGGAGCTTAGATCATATTCCGCTTCATTTGCTTTTATGGCTATCTTCGGTTATGTTTATTGTTTATATGGAAATTAACCATTGTTAAAATTATTGAAATATGAAGATTCTAACTGTTGTCAGAACAATAATTTTAGGTATTTTGAGAGTTGGAATTATTAAAATATTTTTGACAGCTGTCAAATTTAAAAAGCAGTTATCTCACAGTTATAGGAACAGTAAATATTAGAATATTTTAACATCTGTCAAATTGTAAAAGCACTTTTTACTATTTAACAAAAAAAATACTTCTGGTAGCTGTCACAGTCGCAGTTTCAGCAGTTGTGAGTGTCAAGATATTTCTAACAATTATCAAAATACAGACATACGGTTCTTGAAGTTTTGACAGTTGTTTTGTTAACATATTTTGCCAACATATGTTATCTATAACTGTCAAATATTTTTTTATGACTAAAGTATGTAAAGATGTGTATTATGTCGTGGATGTATTATGTCTAAAACCGTAAGTCCAACCCTGTCGCATCTCTAACAAAGACGGAAACACTACAGGGTTCACACCCCTCTCATCCGGCGTTTAACTAAGACGAATCCTTCCTTATCAGCAACCGACAGAGATTGTCACGGCTCGCTGTCATATCACGCGACCCCTAAAAGCGTTCCTCGTCGTATATGCGAACCAGTGACGAGGAAGGGGGAGGTTTGTAGCGCTAGTCTTGTTTATCCTTAGCGGCGTCGCTGTATACGGCTCACGACGCAGAAACTGCTGGGTTGCCTCCTAGCTCGATCTGTAGTAAAACGGGGTGGTTAGCAGCGAGGGGGAGTTTCAGGCAATTGGTTATCGGATTAGCGTTATCTTAACGATATAGTCGCTCAAGTTGCTATCGCCTTGTGTTCGCCACCCGTACTTCTCTCCCTTTACTCGTACAGATCTCTGATGCTTCTTCTTCTACTCCTCTCTCGTCTTCATTCTTGTACGCTGCCGTTGACGAAAAGTACGCCCTTGGGGTACCACCGGCTATTGGGGGTGTTTCGATCTCGTTTTTCGCCGGATCGGTGGAATAAAGACCGGCTTTTGGCATTGATGATGCGGAGGATCGTCGTGTATTTGTTATGCTGCTACCCCGTCGTAAAATCTGCGCGCGAGGTTTCGTCATAATATTACTGCTCTTTCCTCGTGTGTGTATTTATGCGACGTTTGAAAAGGATTCCCTGTGTTAGGGCGCTTTGGAGATGCTTCCTAGGAGATTGTTGGTGTAAGAAGTGAAGACCATTGTTTGATTTTAGATGAATTTTATGCAAATGATATTTTAGATATGATTTGAATAAAAAAGGTTCTTTAGAATTTTGGAAAGTCGAGTCAGAATCTGTTGAAAGAGTGTAATAATGGGATCATAAAATTTCAAGCTTTGGTTGGTAGTAAAAATGATAAAAGTGACAAAATAATTTTTAACACGCAAAAGCAAGCTTAGAATTTTTTTTTTAGTGTAAGCATGTAACAAAATTTTGGCGCCCAACATATGGGTTGGAAAAAAACGAGTGATTGTAGGTAGATAGGGCTAATAGCAGAATAGCTTTTATTTGGATTTTGAACCAATAAAATAAACTAGACTTGCAGATCAGTTTGCCGCATATTCTTGTGTTTGATGCATGAGAGGTGTTCTAAAAACACAGCCATTGGTCATTGCAGGCCAAGCTGTTAAAAAAATCCTAGGTCAAAGTGCTGCTATGCGGAATTGGATCCCGGATTTCTCGCTAAAATGCAGACTTTGGGTTTTTGACATTTTTCGAGGTGAAGTAGTCACATTGAAAGCTGAAAAAATTTGCTATCGAATAAAGAAATAATCGCGGGGTTTCGCACCGTCTACCTCAAAAATCCTAGGGTAAATTGCTAATTTTTTTGACATTTCAGCCGTTGTTAGTGTCCCAAGATAATTATCTTCCACCCTCTTTGTAAAATTGAAATTTTGAAGTTTGTTTTAGTTCTTATTAATATTGCTGGAAAAAATTTAACATTTTATGGAATGGTTCATGAAATAATCATTTTTTTCCCCGATTGTTATGAGTGTGTTGTATTTTGTTCTACAATTTTCTACCAGGTATAGTTCGTGAAATAATTCAGGACTAGATGCATAACCTAGAATGATTAAAAAGCCGAATATATTACAGCAACAACTAGAACCACTAAAACAGTTTAGAAAAAAATTTTATAGAATTAATTTAAAAAATAAGGAAACGGATGACAGAAAAACTTTTTTTTTTTTTTGCAGTTATTTCACTACTTATATCTGGTGAACTAGCATGACTTGGGATAACAGCGAAAAATGACGGGGTGAGGATAACAATAAAACACTGGTGTTACGGTTAGAAAATATGTATACTGTTCGTGAAATAATTCAGAAATTTCGAAATTTTTAAAATTGCTTGGAACGATACAGAACAACTGTATAATACAAATAAATAAATACAGGGTGTCTCAGCGAGACCGTTCATTAGAAGTTTATGGAGTTCTGGTCAAAATATAAATTTGAAAATTTATAATTATATATAGTCGATTATGTTCTGTTCAATGAAAATATTATTAGATTTCTAGCGATTCCGGCTATATCGGAAGTCGCCATCTACTTTATTATTTTTAATGAAACACATTTACATATTGGGATTCCGCTATTTTTAAGCTGTATGAATATTTTTACTTTTTGCAATTTGATTTGGACGTTTAGTAGATTTTTTCTGAAAAAATTTGCTATAGCAGACATTTATTCAAAAAATCATAGAACACTCGATTTTTCGGATATCAATTTAAAATTCATAATATACTTAAACAACATGTTGGAGTATATTTTAGCGCCGAGTACAGTTGTCTACATTGTGTGGATACTTTACTATAGCGCGTTAACTCTTCGAAAGTTTGAAGAACCATAACTTCATTTTTTCAAATAGAACCCTCCATATTTTATTACTTTGTGACCTTCGGGGTCCAATTCTACATCTTTTATGTCCCACATGTCCTATACCTAAAATGGATACTTTAGGAGATAATTAGATTTTTTGAAAAATTGCACACATAAGTCATCGATAGTTATCCAGCGTGCCATGGAAAATAAACGTTCTTAAAGATTTATTGTCAAAGTCTTACCTCAAAATCACTCTTCGTCGTTTGATGCTTGTCAGTTAATAATTATCCGTGAAATGCCTTTACAGTATTGCTATAAAGAGTTATGTAACATGGATAACAATATCGAAAACAATGTTTACACAAATCAAGAAATTCTTAATTTATTTTTTAAGAATTCAAGCACAGTATTAAACATGAAGAAACACCCTCAAGCCTTGCTCTTTGTAGATCTTGAAAAGAGAATTTGTCGATTTGTAGAAATTTGTGGAGATCTTACAGGCCAATTCCTAACCGCCTTACTGATCTGTTTTCGAATATTGAGGTGTAAATATTGTTTTCGTTATTGTTATCCATTTTACCTCCTTATTGCAATAATGTAATGGCATATTTAACGCGTAATTATTAATTCACAAGCATCAAACGAAGTGTGATTTTGACGTTAGACTTTGACAATAAATCTTTGACAATGTTTATTTTCCATGGCATACTGGATAAGTATCGATAGTTATGTTTATTTTTCAAAAAATCTGATTATCTCCAAAACTATTAATTTTAGGTATAGTACATGTGGGACATAAAAGATGTAGAATTGGACGCCGAAGACGATTAAGTTATAAAATATGGGGTGTGCCATTTGAAAAAAAGAAGTTATGGTTCTTCAAAATTTCGAAGAGTTAACGTGCCATAATAAAGTAACCACGCAATATAGATAGCCGTTCTCTGCGCTAAAATATACTCCAATATGTTGTTTAAGTATATTATGAGTTTTAAATTGATATCCGAAAAATCAAGTGTTCTATGATTTTTTGAATAAACGTCTGCAAAAGCAAATTTTTTCAGAAAAAATCGAATAACTACAAAACGCCCGAATCAAATTGCTAAAAGTAAAGATATTCATAAAGCTTAAAAATAGGTGAATCTAAATGTGTAAAAATATACAGGGTATTCAATTAAAAATAATAAACTAGATAGCGACTTCCGGTATAACCGGAAGCGCTAGAAATCTAATAATATTCTCATTGAAGAGAACATAATTGAGTATATATAATTCTAAATTTTCAAATTTATATTTTGGCCAGAACGCCATAAACTTCTAATGAACGGTCTCGCTGAGACACCCCGTATATATTGTTCTTCCTTGTATGATTGTATTTATGACTATACAGTGAACATGTTTCGGTTTTAAGCCATCTTCAGCACTAAATCTAGAATTTGTGAAAATTAAATTTAGAAGAACTAATTGAATTATAATGTTTGTAACTTACTGTTAAAATTAGAATTTTCAATCAAAGTTAAAATTATTAAATAAAAATATATACATCAACATATGCTTCAACAGTACCCCCTTGGAGATATTATATACATAGTGCGAACTTTTGTGGAAGAATGTTAAAATCAGAAATAAAAACTTTCGATCAGAAAAAGGAAAAAAAATCCTAAAACATAAGTGTTCGAACACTTATCTAAATGGATTACATCTCGACCCAACTCTAGAATAATCTGGAACAACTGAAGAGTGATGGAACCCTAAATTTTTGGAACAATATTTAAAACAGCAAGAGCTATGTACGTGCAATAAATTTCTATGGCTAGATTTTCAAAACAACGGAAAAGGATTGACTTTTTTTTCAATTATTTCATGAACTATATCTGGTAGAAAGTTAATATTTTGAAATAACGGTCACTATAATGGTGGTAGGATTCTGAAATTATCATCGAAGTAGCCATTGCAGAATTACTGTTGGAGAAGATACTGGCTTCGAAAATCCTTGAAATTTTAAAGTTAATTATAAAAGACGAAAATGTGTATACAGTATACAGGTTGAATGACAAGACCTGTTGCAGTCCTGCGGAAAAAAATTAAGTAACTGACAGTTCTCCTGAAGAGTTGTGTTTACTTTATTTGTGAATTGTGCAGCAGCTTGGAAGTAAACGACTGTTTTGAATTGAAAATTTATTCCAAAATGGACAGTTCCGAGAAAGTTCGTGTTAATATTCAGTTTTGTGTTAAACAAGGTGTTAACTTATGGATACGATATGCAAGATGAATGCTGCATCTAGCAGCCAATGCCCACATCGCAACACTATCTCCAAATAGTATCATTATTTCAAAGAAAGTTAATCCAAGATTGATTTAAGCCATCACCGACTGTCTGGTGAAGAATCCTAAAACATCACTGGCACTACATTTTGCTGAATTCGGCGAGTCAAAAGGATGCCTCGAACATATGATCAAAACGTGTCTTCAGTTTAGAACGATCTTGGCAGAGTGAGTGCCCAAGTTGCTGTCTAACGAGCAAAAGTAGTACGATGCCAAATAGGATGATTTATTGGACAATCTGCTAACTGTCGATGAGATTTGGGTCTTCTACGAACCACTACAGATTCGAAATTCAATTTCCGAATGGCAGCTTCCTAGTTAGCTATCGCCAGAAGTCGAGCCTACCACAATGACATTCAAAAAGATCATGGCTACTGTGTTCTGCAATAGAAATGGGATTAAAAATGATATGTTAAAACGCAAATTTATAAACACTGATGACGTGGAAACACAAGTTAGTGCCTATTTTGTATTAAAAAATTAAAAAAACCAAATTTTAAATTGATTTTTTAGTTTATAAAAACTTTTAATCTTGTTTATATCTGCAAAAAAGTTCTTTAACTGTGTTCATAACATAAAGTTAAAAGATTATTCTGCTATATATTTTTTATACAGTCAGAAAAAGGTAATTCCTCCCACAATAAGTCATTATTTTTACTCCTTTTTTATATATTTACAATACAATTCTGACACATTTACACCAATACACAAAGCATTTCCACAATATCATCTCAACATGATATATTGCTGGACGAAAATACAGTTTTTTTTTAAGACAGGGTCATTAAAAACTCACTTTGTATCAATTTCTGGTATAGCCTGTCATTAATAAATATTATACACGACATTTTAACCTTTCTAAAGCTTTTGACTGGCTAAAAAAAATGTAGAGAAAGAGAAGAATAACTTACATAAATGACATGTTACCAAGGATATTAAAAGACTCACTCCTAAACATTTTTTTACAGATGCAACAATTCCACTAAGGTTGTTGGAAATATTTTTTATTTTTAGTAAAGATTCGTTATTTTATTTATAAATTAATTAATACAACTTTTAATATTTTATTCTTTTTAATAATTAAAGATACATGTGCATACATATTTAAATAATGTTTTTAAAAGCTGATATAACGGTAAAGTGTTACAGACTGTGGTGGAATGATAGTTCATGTTACATAACTTAGGTTTTTAAAATTGTTTCTTTAAGTTACCTGAATTGCTAGAGCAATAAAAGACTGATTTATGTTTAGACCAAGCCTGCTACCGGCATCATCAGGGGTGAAAGTTACAATACTACATCTCAAGAGGGGGTGCACAACCCTGTCACTTGAGACATGCACTCTCGCCCACTATTTATGTGTTTATCTGTGTCTGTTATTATGTCATTGTCTGCGCCTGTATGTGTCACTGAATTTCTTATATATGTATATTGTGCTTTTGTAATTTTGTGTTAACAAAATAAAAATTGCACAATTTCATTATTTGATATCCACTTACTATTCTAATTTCTCTTTTTTTCATATTCTTTGCTATTTATTGAGTAAAAGGACTGTTCGAAAATTTTTTGTATGAAAAATTGATTCTTGTGTATTCAGAATTATCTTCAGTGTTCTTTTTAGATAGACTTAGATAGAAACAACTTGGAACTTGGTTTTAGTCCACTAAGACGTTGACATACTTGGTATCAGGATGGAAAAGAGCTCTGACACCCTCAAAACCATGTTTTTGTCTTGGGTTGCAAACCACTCGTTCACCTTTATTATCAATGTGTCAACTTCCCGAAAGTGAATTCCAAAAGGTGTTCTTTGAGTTTGGGAATATATGGAAATCACTAAGGGCCAACTCTGGAAAATATAGGGCGGCTGTCCAAAAATTTCGAAGCTTAGCATTATGCGGCCATTGAAACAGAGTTTCTGTGGGCAGTAGCATTGTCTCGATGAACAGCACACCACGTCGCCCCCTTTTTTCTCTAATGGAATAACGCAGTTTTGAAATTAAAACAGCATAATATTGCCCAGTTATAGTCTGACCACGTGGTAAAAAGCCTATAAGGATAATTCCTTCGGTATTCCAAAAAACTGTAGCTATGATCTTCCATCTCCGGGGAAAAACTTTCGAGGGGGTGATCAAGCCTTGTGCCTCCATTCTATGCTCTGCCTTTCTGATTCAGGATAATAATGGTAAATCACAGTACCGAATATCGCTAGCAAGTATCCAGGAATGATGGCCAAATTTTTGTTTCTGAAGTTACCCGTTCAATGGGCTTTTGTTCTAGCGTTAACATTTTCGATACCTATCGAGCTTTCTCATTTATAAAATAAAAAAGTTATGCTTTGGGGCGTAAGTATGATAGCTCAAATAAGTTTTTGTCAGCACTGTTTCGAATAGTATCTTTATTTTCAGAATTTTCAATTTCAAGATCCTCAACTCCGAACTGGGAATCAAAGACTTCGGGTCATGGAAGCATCATCAGGTAGGTTCAGAATTAATCATGGACAACTGTTTCCAGTTAGTCAGAACTTTTTCGTCATGTGGCCGAAAAATACCGCTGAAGACTTCTGAAGTGTTGCTTCCATTTCAATTCAAATTCTTTTGCCTTTTCTTCTAAGTCTTCTTGAGTCAGGAATGGCAACATCAATAGCACTGGAGCCTCTTTGAGTGCTGCTTACGTGTGTCTACGGGTGTTTAATTTTCGTATTTACGACATACATGCAGATAAATGCGAAAATTTCCTTTTAACAGCTATAAATGCGAACTCTGCCGATCTCAAATTTTACCGCGAAATGAGAGAAATGGTGGGTGTAATACCAAGCCAAAAACTTGCGGGACGCGGGGAAGGGGAAGGGCATCAGCCAGAGGCTTCCGATATAAGGAATATGAAAGCGATGGATTGTTTTTATCTGTCACCAGCATTGTTATGTGCAAATTTTGTAGCGTTCGTTTAGATGGTAGTAAACGAGATACGTTAACCAATCTCGTAGCGTCTGCTATTCACAAAAAGAAAAAGGACGCTGCTCAAGCTGGACCTTCTAGTGTAAAACGACTACAATTGTTGGGGCATTTCAAACACAAAAACGAGCGAAGCTGGAAAAGTGAGTTTATTGCAGACACTGTGAGAATGTGCGTAAGAGAATATTTAGCCAACTATATTCCTGGCTCTGGTGATCTTTCTTCAGCTAATTCGCTAAGAAGAAAATTTGTTACACTGTGTGGTGAAGCAGAGAAGGAAGAAACAAAAAACGCTCTAATAAATAAACCTCTTGTAATTGTGGCCGACGAAACCTCCGACAGGTTAGGGAGATGCATATTTGCAGTTTTGTTCAGAAGCCTAGACTCAGAATTTACATAATCGTGCTACTTGGCAAGCATAAGCTTCTTAGAATCAGCAAACTCAACTACTTGTACTTATTGGTGAGGATATTCTTCACTACCAGTGTTGGACCCATAAAATAAACCTAGTCGGAGATGGTTTCAGGAAAGAATTCAAAGAACTCACTTCCATAACTTCGAAGGTTAAATCTGCATTTTTGCTGTCTCGAAAAACAAAAAGTGCCTATTTATCGTTTCTACGTGAAAAAGCCCCCCCAAATTGCATGGGAAACTATATCCCGACCCAGTCATAACACGATGGAATTCATGGTTTGCAGCGGTTTTATATTTATAAGACTATATAGACTAGCACTACTTTTGTGACAGACTATTTTGAGAACGATAAAAAAATCGCGTGCAAATGATTTTTATATCAGAATTCTGTCCTAAGTTGATGAATTTAATAGATAACTATATGTTGTGGACCAAACTAGAGGAACTTGAACAATGTTTATCGCGACAGAGCACAGGATATTTCAACGAAAAAATTGAGAGCGCTTTAAAGATGGAAAATGGTGAAACTTGCATGCCTTTGAAACGATGCTTTAAGTTTCAATTGGAAAAAGTTTTCAAAAATTGCGTTTACACATGACAAATGATCCGACAAATGAGGCTTTGAAACACATCGCCCGTTTGAGCTGTGCAAACTTTGAACCTCGACTCTGTGCTTCAAGGTTTTTTGAAGATTTCTTTTTTTAAATATATATCTCGCAATGAGCTATTTGATGGCTATTACCATTGTCATCAATTGCTAAGGAATGCAATCAATACCGCAGACAAAATTGACGTGGCCCAATTATTGTGGGTGACAAAAATTTTCCATGCTACTTTTTCAAAGGCTGTTTTGCAAAGCATTTGGAGTCCCGTCAGCAGTGTTGATGTCGAACGCTTTTTTAGCTCTTGTAATCTTGTGGTAACCGATAGACGTACAAGAATGTCAGAAGAAAACAGTTGTAAGGTTTTTGCGAATATAAGCGAAATTTATTATTAAAACTTTTGTATTATTGCGAAATTTCGAAAAAAATATTTGCGAAAATTACACCTCCTCCCTACTTATGATATCGCTAGTTTTACTTTATGCCGTTGATCTGAACTGAAACTTAGCAAATGGACAAATTCATCAGTTGTCAAATACGTGGAAATAAGAACAAGCACTTTATTTGCACTTATTAATTAATGATCAGTTACTACTTTGTTTGGAGTTGATTAATGTAAAAAGAGTGCTGGAGGAACCTAAAAGACACTTACACTTACAACAGAAAAAAGTAAACACGATTTGGGAGCCACTCCGCTAAAAAAGGAAGACAGGGCACTGGAGGAAAAATTATTGTCAACAAGAAGAAATAGATTTCACAGACGCAAACCTCAAAAATGACTTTGACAGAATTGCCAGTTCTGTTTCTTTGTAATACGAGGGCGTATTTTTATGTTATTTACCTAGCCATGAATTCCCTTTAACACTAATACACTTATTCCATCTTTTTTCCAATTGCCTTATACCCTCAGAAAAAAAAAATGTTTTGGTAACCTCGTAAAATATTCGTCAAAAGCTTCTTTAAGTTGTTCATCAGACCCAAAAAGCTTTCCTCTGAGATGCTTTCTTAAATTTTTGAATAAAAAGAAGTCTGATGGAGTTAGGTCGGGGCTATAAGGTGGATGCCTAAACTTTATAAACCCACAGTCATTGATTAGCTGCTGAACTTTGTTTGCCTTATCAACCCGGTAATTGTCGTGCAGCAACAAGTTTTTTGTGGATAAGAATGCGAGAGTTTTTTTTCTAGAGCAGTTTTTAAATTTTTGATTGTGTTTTCGTAGGCCTCCCAATTTATGGTAAACCCTTTTGGCATATATTCAATAAGCAAGACTCCTTCAACATCCCAGAAAGCAGTTGTCATCAGCTTTTTTTCCGGAAAATTGGGCCTTTTTTGGTGGTGCAGAGCTCCTATGAACCTACTGCATGGATTCTTGTTTAGTAGGAGGGTCCCAGTGATGTACCCAAGTCTCATCCCCGGTGATAATTCGTGATAAAAATGTTTCGTCCCTCTCCAACTCGGCCAAGTTTTCTTGAGAAAGTTCTTTTCTGTACAGTTTTTGTTCAGGTATAAGCAATCTGGGTATCCACCTTCTTCATATCCAAATCGTCATGCAAAATTTTGAGGACACTTGCTTCGGATATACAGACTTCATTGGCAATGACAAAGACTTTTCGCACAACGTCTTCAGTTCGAGCTTCAACAGGTCGTTCGGACTTTGGGTAATAATAATAATTAATAATTATTATTAATAAATAATATTTGACTTGAAAATAAGATGGTGCATCTTCCCCATACACAGCAACCATTCTTTCATGAATTGCTTTTGGACCATTGCCTTCTTTTGTCAGGACCTTTATTACGCTGCGTTATTCAACCTTAGTTTCACTCATTTTATCGAGAAGTAGATCGTCTCAAATCTCTATAAACAGTACTAACTAAACACAACTTAGTACATGTACTTCTAACAGTGACAAGCAATTTTTTTGTCATCGTCACTTTTTTGTTTCATAGCTAGGTAGATAACATAACTTTGTCGCAATACTCTATTACAGGCGACAAAAGAAAACGACCAAACAACAGAGGAACAATAGTAGATAATTTAGATAACAAGACAGCTGAGCGTAATGGATGATTTTTTTAGAAGTTTGGCCAGTTTTCATCATAAAGTTGCATTCAGTTCGAATGATGCCTGGTTATAAATTATCATTGGAAACGTTATGTTGTTAAAACACAAACACGGCTGTGTTTGAAACAATAACAAGATTAAATAAGCAAACACACTCTACATAATCCAATTCCTAATATAAATCTCTTTAATAATACGCAATCGTCTTTAATTCCCTCAAATTCGAACCTAATAAAAGTTAATCTGGGCAATCGACCGTAATCTAAAGCGCAAGTTAATAATAAACACCGTCCACCCACCCGGGGCTTCATTCATCAATACGAACCCGATGTTTCACACGAGGAGGGGTCGTTTCGCGAAAAAAGGGGTGCTAGGTATCGTTGTCTATCTATATATATTTTACACGCATGCATACTACATAACGTCTATCATTCACCTAACGACAAGAAACGTACATACATAGACGCATTGTACACGTCGTCATCATGGTCGAAAGCTCGTTGAACCGAAAGCACGCAGCCCCCTTTAAGCTCTTTCAGGATTAGAGACATTAGCATCCACGCGGGCCCGTCTATTGTGGTTACTGGTGTGAAAGTGAGACTTTCCACCCTCTAAGCATAGGGTGCGAAACACACTTGTCCACCCCCTTATTTTAGCATCGTTTCAACGATGGATATTTTGAAGTTTTGATAGAGGATGGAGATGAAAAAAAAACCAATCGGATGCCCTCCTTTAGTCTACTGTGGGTGTATAAGTTGTTAAGCTGATCTGCAGCATATGCTTCGATAAATTTAATCAAGTTGAGGAGGTTTAAGTTTATAGTAAATTAATGGTCGTCTTCTTAAACATCCTTTTTTACTGGAACTTTTCAGTAAATTCTTGAATCTGATTGAATATATCCTAGTAATACAGCATTTACGCTCACAGTTAGACCTGTTATTGCTTCACTCGCTACTGTATAATACAGGCATTAAACATGCAGGTATACTTCATATATAACATCAGATATGTCAATATAATTCAGTCCCAGCAAGCAAAACCATTACCAACTTCAACAATCCGACAATCAAACGCATACAAAACGGAGCATAAAACCAAACAACAAAAACCTGTTATAGATATGAAAAGCAAAACGGATAGACAACGCACCGACGAGGCATACAAAAGCACCGACCTCCCCCTTCTCCCCCTCTCGAAAGCTCCCCAGATATCCCCCGTTGTTACACATGCCTTGCACAAACGAACATGAACTCGCACACTCGCTAGCCTCCCCCAAACAGTCATCCTCATCCTGCCTGCCTACCGTCAAATGGATACGTACCTATATGCTCATCATAAGCGCGAAGAGATAGGGTAATTTTAATTCGTTCTGTTTTATAACCGTCGTACCAGCATTCCAAAATCACGGAAAGGGGAAACCCCTCTTTTTTACCGCTTTTTGGGGGTCGACCATGCGAAAAATGAAAAATATCAGCGTACCACTGACGACTGCACAGATAACGGGGGACAAAATAAAATTTTAACCCTCTTCTCATCTGTGCTGTGATGCGGGTAGAGATATGCACCTATACGTTTATAGGAATGGGGTAAAATTGCGAATCCGAATTTTTTTTTTGTTTCCAGGGGAGTGGCGTGATATGTGGGTACCTATTCGTATATGTGCTCCTCTGCGTTCGTTTGAATTTACATTGTTCGAGGATTGCCAACCCTACGTACGGAAAATGATAAAAATCTATTGTAGGTATTGTTGTGGTGGATGTATGAAAAACGTGTAATTCTGTATACCGTTCATATTTATTTAATTAAGATAATGTATTTAGGAAAGTTATTTTCATCTGAGTATCTTTGTAAATATCATAAACGTAACAGTAATAACTTTATTAACAGCATACAATATATAAAAAAAAGTGCTGTAGGTTGAAACCACAATCAGTCCTAACAAGGAACCTTGTAAATTATTGTGCTATGCGTGAGATAAATCTGATATTGTACTACATAACTAGTAATGAAAATGCCGACAAAAGTTAATACTACGCACACCTTAATGTTAGTGTTTGCTCATATGACTGAAGCATGAATTTTTTGCAGAATCAGGACTGCCACTGCTGCTGACGGATACCAAAACAAATGAATTGCAACAAATACAACAAAATTTGATGATTGAAGTTGTCAAACTTTCAGAGTAAGAGGATGTATTAGATCTAGTTGGATATCCAATGATCGAAATGCCCAAATGATGGATCCAAATGTTTGAATGTTGACCAGAAGTGTGCAAGGGTGAAAACATCACGTTCGATCTGGGCTCGGTTTGAAAATGATGCAAACTTCTTAAGCCGTATTGTTACTATGGAATGCAGACACTCTGGTTTTCGAAGGCCTAAGACGTTTTGTGTTCAAAAATCTGCTGGAAAAGTTCTTGCTAACAATTCGATATTTAAAGTTCGAATTACTCGAACCCCTTCCTCCCTCGCACCCCTCCATACATTAAAGCTGGCTCCATCCGACTATCATGTCTTTCCTCAACTGGCAAAAAGTTTAAAAGGTCGTAATTTTTCTTCCAATGAAGGTGATAGAAACTGGTGAGGCCTGGTTTGCAGAGGAAGGAATTGCTTTACAGATGTTTACTACTTGAGGAACTTAATAGTAAAAACAAAAGTCTGATAGACAGAGCTGGTTTGAGGAGAATAGGAACCAAGTAATCAAATCTATTCGAACATCTTGTAATCACTCGGGTTAACAAGATTTTTGTTTGAAATAAACTTATTTACAAAATGAGTTTTGATTGGAAAAAGTTGCCAATCTCCAGTGGGTTTCGGAGATTTATATTTTTTAGGCGTCACTGTACATGATAATGGGGTGTACAGTCCCACATCGAATGTTGAGTCAAAGAAGAAATAAAGGATAACACAATTAATAAAATTTTAAATGTTTTTTTAATGTTTATTTAACACTTTTTTGAAAAAACAATGATTTATTAAATTTATTTTGAAGTGCTCACAGTTAAACAAAAATATGTTCCTGGAAGAGGAAATAAAAAAAGGGCCTTACAACTCGGTTTCTTTTTTTTAGTGACAGTCCAATGGCCGGTACCAGGGTTGATAATTGGAAAAGGCGCATGGCGGCTATCCTGGCGCCTCTTCCTTTGGAACCTGTACACATAGAAAAAGAAGCAGTACTTCCTCACGAAACAAAATTCGCATGACCACACCAATAATGAACGACTTAAAATTTTTTTAAAAACTATTAGAAAAACAACGATTTTTTTAATTAAATTTCAACACCCTGTATCTCGAAAATGGTGCATTTTAGAGGGTAGGTAGATAGAAACTTTTTTCAAATTTTTGGACAAGGTATCACATCCTGAAGTCCTGCGCATATATTATGAAACACCCTATATATTGGCTCTCACTCTCGTATTGTATTAATTAAACAAGTGATAACCATCCAACAACTAACACGAGCAATAAGGCTATATGGTTTTCAGCGCAGTTTGACCTTTGATCCTGCGAAGGAATTTACTTTCATGTGCAAATTATCTCATTATTATGCAGGTTGTTCTTGGTAAAACAAGTTTCGTCTGATAAAAGCTGTTCAATACCCGATAAAGCTGTTCAATACCTAATCAAAGCTGTTTAATACCTGATCAAAGCCGTTAATGAGATAATAATAATGAGATAATTTGCACATGAAAGTAAATTCCTTCGCGGGGTCAAAGGTCAAACTGCACTGAAAACCGTATAGCCTTACTACTATTACATGGTGTCAAAAACAGCTTCTTAGGCGGAAGTATTAATATTTTAGGTTTAATGTGTTCTGATTTCGGACAATTCGCTTTTGAATTAGTTGAAAAAGCTGCAGTATTTTTAACCAGGAAAAGTGTGTGACTGGATGGGATTGGCTTCATGGTTTTATTAAAGGACACCCAATTAGCAAGTACCTACTTCACTAGCTTTAAAATTATTATGGATCAATATAAAAATTGATCAAATTTTAGCCACAGAAGAACGAAAACAAGTAAGGATACTAATGAGTGCAGAAAGAGGGCAGTATTATACAGTAATAAGCTTCATAAATGCCTTTGGGAATTACATACTATCAGCTATCATTTTCCCAAGAAAAAACATGACCCAGGAGTTGTTGGATAATACACTCAGAGAGTGTGATTGCACGATAGGGCGATTCATTATTAGAAATTTTGCGGATGTTACAAGTCGTCCATCACACCCAAATTTCCCCTAGTTGATCTATTTTTTTTTTGCAACAATACAACGACTGTAAACGTGCAATTAGAATTGTTCAAAATTATTTATTAAGAAAAGAAGAACAAGGGTATTGAGAGTATTGGAATGGTCATCTCAGAGATCAGATTTGAATATAAATGATCAAATAAAAAAATTTGCAAAAGTCTGCTTCATCTCTTGAAAAAATGTTTTGCAAGAAGGAAATGAATTCCTTTTTAATTAGGAAATGGATAAATAAGAGACTCTTGACAATCAAGCCTGCGAGGACTTAATTTTGATTTGGGCAAAACAGCAAAGCCTCAGTTTTCTTGCAGAATGTACAAGTGGACTAGGTGAGTTCAGTTTCAAGTTATTTTTAGCATTACTGCTGCTATACCTTGGATTTATCGTTGATACTACGCTGACATTAAACCAGCACACCTTGTTATACAGTTCATAGAGACAAAGTCAATCTCGCTCTTGTTCACTGCTTATAAAATTTCAGTTCTATTTCGTCTACTTAAGTCCAAGCTTACTTTGTAGATCGCTTTTGAAGCTATTACAAATTATGGTGGTTTCCAAAATTTTGTCTCGATTTCAACGCTGCAGCACCTTTTTATTGAAATCACAAAGGCTTAGGAGTCTATCTCCCAATCTTGCATATGAAAGAAGTCCATTATCTTCTCCGTGAGTATCAATGCTTTCTTCATACATCTGTAATTTCTGCAGGATACCTAAAGTCAGAAAGACTTCTAGAAGCTTCCATTAGGACGATCGGACCTTAGCTTTGATCGCATGTCTGTCCTGCAATCTAGACTATATTTGGGAGCCCCCAAGCGATCCAAAAGCAATGCTGAAGCTTTTGCTTAAAATTCAGAAATGTTTGAGCAGTGTCATCAAATCTCTTTTCTCTTAAAATCAAGAATAAAGTCTTTTGTATTCACTTTTAGTTATACTAAAACATTCAGCAGCCTTTTTCGTAGAAAGTTATTTCTTAATTATCATTTCCAAAGCTTAATTTGGAAAATGCTAACAAGACTAGGGTAACAAGCTCAAGTCTTCATTTTTGTCAATTTACAAATACGCCTTTTTTACGCAATTATTCTTCTTCTTTTTTTTTTGTTTCCATCGACGTACGTTCTAAACACATATCTCATATACATCACATATGCACCTATCATCATCTGGTGTACGGCAAAACGACCATCGTCGACAGCATGCATGCGTCCCAAAAAATTTGCAGTTTATTCGAGTCGTATCCATTTTTTTTATTGGACCATCGAATCGAATAAATCAATTGCGCCTCGTCTAACTACCGGCCAATGTAGAGTGAAGTGCTGGTAGTATACATGCTTTATGTCCTCTGTGTGTGCGGTGACGTCAGGGTTGCCAACCCGAAAACGTTCGCCTGCTACCCGTTAAATACTTATCAGCGAGTGCAAAACAAATGCTATTCATTTAGAGTCGATGGGTCGGTCTGTATGTATATGTATGTACAGTACGTATATAGTGAGTGTTCGTTTTCGTTTATCAGCGGTCATGCATGACTTTTTGCCGAGATACATATTTTGGTATTTATTGTACGGGGGTTTATGCTTCGTTGCTCTCAGTGCCACCGTTCGAAACGTATAAATCATTAGAAGTGCGTTGGTAGCGAGAAATTAAAATTCGCTGTAGATGCAGTTGGTCTTCCTGTAAAATGTGTTGATGAATATTTTGACGAATTATCTAATTTTTGTCATGTACAGTAATATTTTTAGTGTTTATTGTCACTGTTTATGTTCTATTTCAAAGAATCCCACCTTACACAAAAATCGCAATATCTCTTTAATTAATCGCTTTTCAGTAACGTAACACGTAAAGGAATGGATTATTCATATCGAAAAAGAAAACAAATTTCGTTTATCAAACACAATTAATCATCATTATCTCAAAAGAAATACTACAACAAATTGTTTTTTGTAAAATTTTTATTGCAGGATAGGATGGGCAATGTTTGACCACCAAAAGAATTTTCTGACAACTCAAAAAATCCAGAAAAAGTAACGATTGAGGAAAACTTAAATTACAGTTATGTTACCATCTACTGTCAAAGATACATATGTGTTTGCCATTTGTTACAGAATAAAATTTATAAAAAAGACAATTTAAATTGTAGTACACTTGGAGGAAAAATATCCGCTCTCATTCCTTCTAGATACACAGAATGTTTTCGTGAGTTCTAAGTAAGAAGCCTTACTTCCGACTCACACTGGATAAATAGTTCTTTTTTAAGTGTACATAATGCTTAACATACATGTTAGAAAAAGTATGGGAAAAGGTAATAATTAAGCAGTACGAAGATCCAACAGGAAGATATTGCTTTTGTGCGCTATCAAAGTCGTAGATGGCGTCGAACAAAAAAAAGAGAAGGAGTGCGAAACCCAGCATGTTTAAAAACAGTATACATAGAACAAAATATACTGTGGCAGAGTAAAATTACCATTTCAGACATGCACGATAAAATAATGCTCAAAAAGTATCGATTGAAACTTGAACTTTTTATCTCCAAATGCTTTTTCTGAAAATTTAAAAACAGTTAATTTTTTGCTACTTGGAAGTTGTGCATAACAAGATACTTTAGAGACTTTGACAGGTGGGCAAACAAACGAAGAAAGAGTGCGACATCACTTTGTTTTTCACCATATACATATGTAGATAATTCATTGAAAAAAGAAGAAACGAAGTGTGCTCACCTCTAGTCAAGCTGCGATGAAAATCTGATAGATGGCGCACTATGTCAGAATCTTCAGAACCACCTTCAATAAGTCGAAAAAAATCAAGAAATACGAAAAAACGTTGAGACATATTTTCATCAATAAGGCAAAAATCTTGTCCCCCTGTTTGTTTTCTGTATAGTTCGTATTATCTTTACGAAAAAATACTACGAACATTTTGAAAAAATGTGTATTTAAATGCACATACGTATACAATCCAAACAATTTGTAACATGTACAAAATATCACCTACAAAACCATCAACAATCGGAACAGTTCCAATATGAACGCAATTTTTGGCTTTCTGCAGCCACTAATTAATCCAAACGAGATATAAATTAGATTGAGACTGACCTCTTGAGACTCTCATAGACGTCAACCTCTCTAATCGGTTGATAGACCCTCGCGAGGGTATGTGGTGTCAGCGGAACCATGCCATTAGAGCACCCACCCGGACAGAATCCGAATGTCAAAACAAAGAGAGAGAATCTGATGAATACAAGAGGTGTAGAGGTACAACTCGCACTAAAGTATACCTCGTTGCATCGAAACAAAATTTGAGTTTGAACTAGCGTTCATATCAGGTAGATCCTGTTGTTAAATTAGAAAAAAAATCTAATAGAATCTATCGATTTTTCAGGAGAATTATGGCATTGAAAATGAACCTTAGTGTTAGCTAACTTCATTGCAATGAAGCCAAAATCGATAGATTCTACTATTACATCTAAGAAAATAATTTAGAATTAGGATGCATTCACTTAGGATGCTGATAATTTGTCGCAAGCTCGAATCTTTTGTAGAAATTCATCTTTTGAAGCATCAACAGCAAGAACGTAGACGAAACAAACGTAGCTGTTATCCCGGACAAATCACAGTATGTAGCCAAAATATCTGGTCGTTTGCGAGACGGTAGTAGATATACAAAAAAACGATTCATACCGAAAGCATCCAAAGCACCTCTGTGTAAATTATAGCAAAATACCATTCCGACCAGTAGTCAATACGATAAAATCTTCTATAGGAACCGACCTGCCAAACTATCAACAGTAAGACAAAGATCCTCTTAAGCAGCTTAACACTTATTTCAAGACGTGAACCAACATTCATCGCAATACCCAAACCCTCTATAGGATACGTCCTACCAAACCATTAACAATAAGAACAGTTCTAATATGAACGCTTTGTTTTGGCGTTCTACAGCTATTAATTAATCCAAACGGGATATAAATTAGATTGAGACTGTTCCTTTTGAGACTCTCACGGACGTCAAACCGCTCTAATCGGTTGATAGACCCTCACGAGGGTATGTGGTGTCAGCGGAACTGTGCCATTAGAGCACCCACCCAGACAGAATCCGAGTGTCAACACAAAAAGAAAGAATCTGACGAACACAAGAGCTGTAGAGGTACAACTCGCACTAAGGTACACCCCGTTGCATCAATGCAAAAATTGACGTCGAATTAGCTTTCGTATTAGGTACTTCCTACTGTTACACCGCAGCCATCATCTCCAGTAATAATGCGATTCGAAAATTTGCCACCTTCTTCCTTATATCGACCGTGAAAGGACAACACAACCCATCTTTCGATAACTGCCATTCGTAATTTCACGAGAAACGACAAGACCTTCAATTCATCCGATGGAAAATATCACGACCGTCTCTATCGGTTATCTCTTCCGTTGTCGACGGTCAACTGATCCGCTATTCATCGTCATGCGCGAGTTTGTCATTATAATGTTACTGTGACGTCAATGTGACGTCATCCGGAAGTTGACTTCCGGTAAACAGGAAGTTATACAAGCGCGTAAATAATGTCGTCAATGAGACCAGATGGCACTATCCGTTACTACTACAAGTTTTCAGAATTGTAGGATTTGAGGAACATTGGCAAGTTGTAAGGAATCAGTTACGTGAATAACCCTGTACACCTATGTATATATGCAATTGTATATTGCAAGGTTATTGTAAGAGTGACAAACTACGGTTACACTCAGCAGGTAGTGAGCTGGCCCTGCTGCTCTTTGGAATAAAGTATTGAGCGCAAGGTATTTCTCTATCTAGTCGTGTTCGGATACCTTTGAAGATGACTGTACATACATATGACACTTAGTGGCGGTTGTACCAACTATAGTTAACCTTGAGTTCAACTGAACCGCTCTAAATCTTAAACGTACAGAAATTAATTTAAAATATCTTGTAACTCATTATTTCATACCATTAAACTCCAGAAAATGATCTTTGATCACCCACCAGTTAATTTATTTGATCATGAAGTTAATTATAACAGAGGCTTTCAGGGGTGGCCAAATTTTTCAAAGTGTTAGAACACGTTATATTATAGACTCAAACCCAAAAAAATTCGAAAATATTTGTTTACCACTCACCACGTAATTTTTTTTTCGACCTTCAAGTTATATACAACAAAGTATCCTGTTAAACTATTTCAAAGTAATTATGTTGGATATTCTGATATATGTACGTTTAAGGTTAAATAAAAATTAATGGCGGGGTGGTGGATTGATGGGTGATTAAACAATGATTTTTATTTATTGTAAATTTGTCCTTATCTTCATATTTTTTTGTGATTTTCGTCAAATTTTTAATATAGGAATCATAGCAGAATTTGTCACATGTTTTTCGGCAGCCATGATGCTCGATTTGCCATTATGTTATACAAACACATATTAAAAAAAAAGGATAAGGTTTCGAAAGTAACGCTTTTTATAAATTAGCTAAAATAAACTGAAGAAGTGAAAACTGTTTCATTCAAATTTCAAATGATGTTTGTTAGTTATAAAAACAAAAAAAAATCTTAATTATAAACGATATTTAAATGGCAATGAAATTGTGAGCGAATACTTATTAGAATTGCTGTATGTTTGTTGATTATTTTGTTACAGGGTATCATATCACAATCGTGTAACATGAAAACCACACAAGAGCATCTTTTGTGCGGATAATTGTATCTATTGTGTTGGTACGCGTGCTCCCTTCTTCCTGTTTGTTAGTACTTTACTGGTGGCAAAATATTCCGGACGTGTGGTCCGAAACGACGCCCGCAACGTCAGCGTAGCGTTTGTCAATGTAACCCGATATCAAGAGATGATTTAACAATACTTGTTTAATCAGAAGTGTAGCGAAATATGAATCCACTCGAATAATATAAAATAAATCAAAATTTTGATTAAAGATTGCATCAATTTATACGCATCAAGCACAAAAGACAACAAGATAAAATAAAACGACAAAAACCTCCGAAAGAAAAAAAAAAATAAAAAACAGACCTTCGTCAAATTTTAACAAAATATAGCGTAGGTGGCTATATGCGATAATGGTCGTTCTTGAGAACGACAAGAACGCCAGACCACCATAACCGGCGGGCATTAGGTAGTACAAAGCTCGGAAATCGTCACAAGAGGAGAGAGCAAACGCTGATGTTGGTGGCGTCTTGCAGATCATAGAACGCTTTGTCTGCCTTCAGATCAATACTACGAGGCTCTCTCGCGTGACGTCATATCTCTCGGCCATCTTGTCATATCGCCTCCATTTCGAAAGATGCGATCTCCGCGTGGTGAAATGTCCTCTACAGCCGCCCCCTCACCGCCCGCCCCGTCTTTAACTCCGATGCGCCGAAATATCCCTCCACCATCGCAGCCGCCGCCACCACTACCGTCGAATACGTTCGAACGTTCTTACCCTTCTGTAACCGCTCCCTTAATGTAGCTCGACTTTTGGGGGGGTTGATTAGGGAAACCGCGATTTTGATTTAAATTAAATTGATGGAGTTTCGTGTTGAGAATAAGCCAGACATTATTTACGTGATTTTCTGTTTGGTTTATCTGGTCAAGATCGGTTGTAATGCTAGATTCACTTGTTTTTAATTAGCAGCGTGTTATTTTCAATTTTGCGGGTAGATAAATCGGCAGGAAGTGATGAGGAAACATCGGGGGAGCATGAATTAATGAATAAATAAAACAAAAACTAATTGAAAAATATAATACGGAGTAATTATTTTGCAATTCAATTTGACGATAATACCGACTTCAATATCTTCGCACAATTGATAGCTTTATTTGCCATGAAAGGAAACCAGTTTTGAAAGAATTCGTATCTTGTGCTTTTCTAAATCTTATTACAGTAAAAGATTTTTTTAACAGGGAATTATCGTTTGTTAAGAAATAAATTGGAGATAACACAAGGATTACAGCCACGTATGATGCACTGGTTTGGTTGTACACTGCACTGGTTTGGTTGTACACTGCACTGGTAAGAGCGCCAAAAGCACACCAACCCTCGTTATGGAAGCCATGTTAAACTTATCCCTCTTGGATATTTCCATAAATGAGGCGGCGAGAACGAGGGCTTACAGACTGAAGTCTGGTGGAAGTTGCATCAATAGTGATGCAAAAATGTCAAACTTTGTTGGCAGTTGTACAAAAAATATGTTTAAATACGTTATAAAATAGGAAGAATACATTATTTTGTTTTAAACTTAATTTATTAATCATTGTAAACAACGAAAACCGTATAGACGAAGAAGTCGATTTAAAAGATGAAATTGGCCTCCGTCGGCTTACACGCCGGAGTTCCTCAAGGCTCTATTCTCGGGCCTCTTTTATTCTCTATCTACACCTGTGACCTATTTAATTCGTTACATCTCTGTACAATGCATATGTATGCTGATGATTCGTTACTAGAGTACTGTTTTGACGTTGGTGATATCAATGAAACAGTTAACATGATTAACGCTGAACTGACTACAATGTTTCGCGTATGCTCAGCACATCAATTAAAGCTGAATAGTAAGAAATCGATGGTTATGTTGTTCGGTAGTAAGAATGAATGTGAGCGGAACAGAGATAAGATAAGAATAACTATTGATGGTGAGGAATTGCCCGTTGTTGACAGTGCTATAAGTCTTGGGTTGATTTTAGATAATGGCTTCAGGTTCCGATCTCAGGTATCCAAATATATTAAGCGAGCGTACTTTAATTTAAAACTCCTCTTCCCACATAGAGCATACTTACCTTGTAATACCAAGCTAATGCTCTGCAATTCTCTCGTTTTGTCTCACTTCACATATTGTAATCCAGTATATGGATCTGCTATCGATGCTTGCGATAGGAGACGCATTCAGCGTGTTCAAAATGCTTGCTTACGTTTTGTATACGGCATTCGTAAGTTTGATCACATTAGTCATAAACTTGAAGAGGCCCGCTGGCTGAACATGAGAAATCGACATATTTTACAAATTTCATGCTTATTTTACAAAATAGTCAATAATAAATACCCTACTTACCTATACAGGAAAATAACCTTCAGGACTGATGTACACCATCTAAACATACGTAGCAGGGGTCTCATTACGCCGCCGCTGCATCGTACGGCGCTATTTGAGAGATGTTTCTCATATGTGATATGTATCATATACAATCAGTTATTTGTGTTTTTCAAAACCTTGTCTTATCCGGTGTTTAGGAGGTCTCTCTGGAAGTGTCTGTTTTCTGGCCAATGTAGTGGTCAACCATTCGTTCATTATTGATGCTGCGGCCAATCATCTTCTTGTATCTTATTAAATATGTAAGCACCTCACGGAACATTAGTTTTAGTTTATATTATTATATATATTATAATTTAAGTTTTACCTTTATAAACATTCAAGGTCTGAGTGGAAGAGCAGTTTTACTGAACTCCACCTTGCGATTTCCTGTTACCTTATTATTTTCTTTCTTTCTTTTTCTTTTTTTGTGTCTGCTATTGTTTTGTTTGGTAAATTGGAAATAAAGGCGTTTATTATTATTATTATTATTATTAAGTAGAAGTATCTTGCGCAATTCCGCCAGAATTGTTGAATCTTCAAAATGCCACTAATGAAATCCTACCTCCTAACTAATGAATCTAGCTTCCAAGTACGATATTGGTCTCATTGGTTGGTGTCAAACACAGCCACATCATAGATACAGATCTCGAGTTGTATGATATTTTTAAAAATATTTGGACTCCTTCTAGTACGCATAATTTTGAACCGCAAATAATTGGAAAGAAGAAGCGAACGTTTCAAATTAGTTGGCTTCAAAGGTTGAATTGGTTGGTATATTCTGAAGTTCACAAGGGCAGTCTGTGTAAAGTATGTGTTTTGTTTTTGTATAAGTCTGGTATAGGCAAAGATTCACACGAGCAGTCTAAAACTCTGGTAAGCCTCCTTTTCAAAAATTGGAAAAGACCTCTCGAATGTTTTGACAAACATTCTAAAAAATATATCACAAAGAAGCTTGCATAATAGCTGAAAATTTTATGTGAAGATCAACAAAGCGGAGTAACGAAGAGATGCAAAGGAATAGAAAAGTATTGACAACAATCATTGAGACAATTGTTTTCTGCGGAAGACAAGAACTGGCACTAAGAGGACATAGGGATTCTGGAAAGCTTTCGCTAACTGCGCCAAACTATAATGATGGACATTTAAGAGCATTACTACGGTATCGAATTCGAGGTGGAGATGTAAACTTACAAGACCATATCATTAATGCAAATGCAAATGCAACCTGTATTAGCTCTGATATACACAATGTGCTCATATCTATAATTGCCTCATATGTGCAAAGTCTAATAGTGAAGAAGATTGAAAAATCAAAATTCTATTCTGTATTGCCGGATGAAACTACTGACATCAGTCGAATTGAACAATTTTCTCTGTGCATTCGTTATGTAGATGAGGCTGAGGATGGTATGAAATTAAGAGAAGATTACTTGACCTTCGTTCCAGTTCACGACCTCACCGGGGCTGCATTGGCAGGCACTTTAAAAGAAGATATACCGGGTGTCAACGAGATCATGTATCAGTCCGCCATTTATTCATTAGTTAAAATAAAACTTTGAAATTTGGACCGTATATATGAGTGATTGGTGGGCTTCTTCAGGTGCACTCAGTTTTTCTATAGCACTTCCGGTCAAACCGGAACTGACGTTAATTTTGAATTTTTAAATACAACATGTATTATTTCTGTTCATATTCTGTTTCCTCTGAAAATTTGCCATCTAGTGCAGGTCAAGTTTTGACATTTCTGTCAAACATGGCGGTATCTGTTAAATTTATCCATTAAAGTGAAACTGTTTCGTAACAATTGTCGAAATGTAACAACCATCAAAGTTAGCTTTGAAAACAATTAAGAAACGTATTTTTCACATTTACACGCATTGGCGAAGGAAACATGTACTTCACGTTGAAATTACTAAAGAAAATAAGATTTTTTTTTTTTTTTCATTTTCAACTGACAGGTACTCGTTTTTTAAAATAGTAACACCTATTTTTTATTACAGTGCCATATTGGCACAATTTTTAGCTTTCAAATGATAAAAAATATGCTGTGGTTTAGTGGTAGACAGGTAGTACAAAATATAAATGTTTTAAAAGTGGTCTAATTCCAAAGCAACAGAACAATTACATTTCAAATGAAAAAACACAGTTTCCTTCGCCAATGCGTGTAAATGTGAAAAATACGTTTGTTAATTGTTTTCAAAGCTAACTTTGATGTTTGTTACATTTCGACAATTGCTGGGAAGCAGTTTCACTTTAATGGATAAATTTACCGGGCCGGAGCCAGGTCTGGGTATCACAAAGAGTGCAGTACGTGGTGCAATTAATGAGTGGATTATAAAACAACACCAACTAAATTGGCACCATGTAGCTGGACAAAGACACAGCAAACGGATGATGGAACGACCGTCACAACGACTAACTGCTGACTTACTTGCATTAAACAGGACTCAGCTTAGGGCAGTGACATGTCTATTAACAGGACATGGCTGTCTAAGAGGTCATCTGCACAAGATGGGGATCTATAAGGATGAACCCCTATGCAGACTCTGCAATGAAGAGGAGGAAACAGCCCTTCATATCATCTTCGAATGCGTGGCACTAAGTCAACGTAGGGTTACTTTGCAAAGCGAATTTGATCTACCAGTGGAGAAAGATTTACCAAATAGGCTTCTAAACCTGATCGAGGAAACTAACCTGTTTGAGTAAAACGGAATCAAGGCAGGAATAACACAATAGGCTAAGTGGGCCGCAGTGTTAGGGATAATTAGAGACTGCCCTGCCTTGATAGCAATCAATCAATCAATCAATGGATAAATTTAATAGATATCGCCATCTTTGACAGAAATGTCAAAAGTTGACCTGCACTAGATGGTAAATTTTGAGAAGAAACAGAATATGAACAGAAATAATACATCTGTTATGAGGGCTTCCGGGTTTTGACCGCGTCATAGTAAAGTACATATATACAATACAAAATAAAATAAAGCAAAAATGAAAAAGAAAAATTACAAAAAATATAAAATATATACCCCTGCACGTCCATCTTCTCCTTGTCAGAAGGTTTTCGCCTCTAGCGTGGTTGACACGTCGAGTTACCGTGACCTTCTGGCGCCCCTCACCTAGTTTTGCTCCTGAAGAAGCCACTTACATTAGTGGCGAAACGTCGAGTTTGAGTAAGTTGTATATATATTTTTTGTAATTTTTCTTTTTCATTTTTGCTTTATTTTATTTTGTATTGTATATATGTACTTTACTATGACGCGGTCAAAACCCGGAAGCCCTCATAACAGAGACTCAGACCGTGGAAGCCTTCGATATCAGAAATAATACATGTTGTATTTAAAAATTCAAAATTAACGTCACTTTCGGTTTGACCGGAAGTGCTATAGTCAAACTGAGTGCACCTGAAGAAGTCCACCAATCACTTATATATACGGTCCGAATTTCAAAGTTTTATTTTAACTAATAAATAACTGGCGGGCTGATACATGATCTCGTTGACACCCGGTATAGGTGCAAGATAACGAAGACCCAGGAAACGCACAAGCATTGCATCTAGCTATCTGTAGGTTTTCATTTATAATATCTTTAAAAATTTCCGAAAGGATGTTAGGATTAACTTATAAATTTATAATATTTGCAAAGTATGTTTATTGATTTGTGTACTGCTCTGGATTCTATTAAGGAAATACTGACTGTCGTGGAAAATATTAGAGCTAATGCTGAAAGTGACTTTAAGCAAATTTTTGTTAAAGCTCTTCAAATTGGAATTGAATTCGGCTTAGAATCAACAATACTGTGACGAGTCGGCAGTCAAAGACACAGGGATAATTATCCAGGAGCTATCCCTGAAGAATATTTCAAAACAAGTATTTTTGTTCCTTTTGTTGATGATCTCAGAGATTTATCACTCACCAAACCACATTGGCATCTTTACAAACTATAATGCCTCGGAACATTATCAATTCTAATTTTGATTCTATAAAACCAGCATTACAGTTCTATAGAAATGACTCGAACGATACGAATGAGGCTATTTTGGAGGGTGAATGGGATTTGTGGAAGTTAAAATAGAAGAGTTACAAAAATAAAAATAATATTCCAAAGTGTGCGATAGATGCACTAAATAAATGTGACAAGAATTTTCTACACCTACTGACAATTTTACCTGTTTCAACAGCATCACTTTTCAACAATGAAACGACTTAAAACATACCTCCGAAATAAAACCACTGATGATCGTTTAACCGGTTTAGCGTTATTGTGGATTTATCGAAATTTGATTATGATGTAGTTTTGAGCATGTTTGCTACAAAAAGTAAGAGGCGACTAAGCCTTTTAGTATAATTCGGTCATTTCAAGTCTTAGAATATTTGGTTCATTTTTTTTTCTTTAAATAAAAGTGAGTAGTTAATTATTAACTATTTATTATCAACTGTGACAACTGTCAGAATTTGGATGATTTAAAAATGTTAAATATACTTTTTCAAAACTTTCGTTCCTTTTTTAGTTCTTCAACCCTCTTCGGGCTTCCCCCCAAACCAAAATTCTGGCTACGCCACTATCGGGTCGTGCCAGAATAGAGATCACAATCACAAACCGTATCTTCGAATCTTGAAGGGCGTCCTAGATTGGGATAAGTGGAGAGTAAACTAGAAACTTGGGATTCGAAATCCTGAATCATAAAGAATATATGAAATCATGGTAGTATACCATTGTACACCAGATGGAAATACTAGCAGTAGAAATTTGGGGGAAATAGGGTCAGCTGTTTCATATCCCATAATCAGGCGTGCCTAAAGACATTAGCATTATATTAGATAACTTCGAAACTAGCTTATGACTGCCTGGAAAACCTAAGAACTCTGGGAAAACACAACAAAATCACTTTGATGTGGCTACAGGAGCATAAGGGCATACCAAGGAATGAAATAGCAAACAAGCTGGCAAGGAAGGGTTTTGAAACAACATTTACTGGGTTTGAACCGAATATGGCGATAACCAAGACCGCGATAAGTGGTGCAGTGGTTGGAACAACAAAGTGGTGCAGATGTGTTGACTAGGGCTGAGCGATACCGACATTTTTGGTATCGGGTATCGATACTTACCGATGTATAGATTCCGTGCAGGGTATCGATTCCGAGTACTAGAATCGGTTAAGTATTGATAGGTATCGATACTCAGGAACCGATACCTTGGTATCGATACCTTGAATCGATACCTTGAATTGATTCCTTGAATCGATACCTACCGATTTTTTCAGGTTGATTTCAATAATTATATTCAATAGTGTAACAGAATTATTATAAATGAAGTTTATTAACAGAAATAGATTATGATTTCAACACCAGGGCGTCGGCCAGGGGACATTTGAGAATCCCTAGTAGCAATAATAACTATGGGAGAAGAAGACTGGCTGTGATGGAGTCTTCCGGATGGTCTAAAGCATATAACCTCACTCAATGTACTAAAACGAGACCTGCAACAATTCTTTATTAACCACTGATGAGTACTAACATAATATAATAATTTTCCTCGTTTTCGCTGATAAACTTAGGTTTAGCGAATTATCTTTCATTTGATTTGGTATTCGTATTCATTTCTCTTCCGCTGGATCACGACTTTTTTTCAACTTCAATTTTTTCTTTGCAATGATGCTTGACGATGACGTCGGATGGTTGAGGGTGTCCTCCATGAATATTTATTTATTTTCTTTATTTTATATTATTTTATTTTCGGATCAGATTACCTATTCTGTCTTATTATTTAGCACGGTGGTAATAATGCTTCGTCCATTGGCTTATGATTATGTTGTTTTCATTCATAGCTAGGTATTGATTCCAAGGCACCGATACCCAGGTATCGATTCCAAGGTATCGATACCGATGTTATCCAAGGTGTGTCCAAGGTATCGGGCAATCGATACCAGCAATGGTATCGAATACTGGACGATGTATCGATACTTCGCCCAGCCCTAGTGTTGACTCTCACCCCCCAGCTTAGAACAGTGATGAGTTTGTTAACAGCATATGACTTTAAAGTTGAGACATTAAGGATAGACGATGCAATGAAGATGAGGAGACAGCCTATCACATTATCTGTAAATGTATTGCTTTGGAACGGTGGAGATTGCCACTACTAGGAGCAAGCGTTAAGTAAGGGAGTGATGAAGAAACCTGACTTGTGCCCAGTGACAAATAAACAAAAGAAACAAATTGTTGTTAAAATAACATTTTGATAACGATGACCACCCCAGACGTTCATCGCTCAGATCATACTATTCGATAATTTACGTAGATGTATTTATTTACATAATCAGATCTTGTCTTCATCTGGATAAAATATCTGATATATTAACCGCAGTAAAGGCGTTAATACCTAATCCAAACATTTTACACCAACTCTAAGTAATTAAAAGATAATCTTTCACGATCGGTGTACCCCGTGCGCGGCCATTTCCTGTCATTAACTTATTTTCGTGGTAGTATAGGCAACGGACTTCCTTGATGATGGTCTAACGAAAAAAAAATTTCCTCCTAATCTACTTATCCCTGATATACGTGCTGCCACACAACCGTCCTGAATATCGCCGAATAGACCGCCTTCAATTCATCACCTACATCTGATAAGGGCTCACCACAAGAAAAAAACAATTAATAAACGGGTCAAACGAAGCTGGTATAGAGAGAGAGAGAGAGAGGAAGATAGGCATATACACAGTTTCCATCAATCGCCTGGTAACTCGTCCGGTTTGAATATATTTTCATTCTAAAGCCATTTTAAGATTAAAGCGATATTATTGTGTTGGTTGCGTTCTGGTAGGAAGTATCCCACAGGGGAAACTAATAGTTGGCAGGACCCCCTACCCGAGTCAGGATCATCCTGTGTACCCAGGGGACGGTCCTTTATACGTCGCGTACAGATCAACTTACACACTTTATTTCTGGGTAATTTAACTTTATTTAAGTGCGCTCGCGGTGTATATCAATGGTTGTTTACACGTCTCTTATTGAGTTATGTATATTGTGGTTTAATACTCCCTCTAGAGGACGTATCAGATTGTGTTTAAATGGCTCAAATACGATTGTACCGTGATAACATACTGTATGCAGACTATTACTTTTAAAATAGCTTTATAAATTGTTTTATGTTACAAATTGAATTTTATTTGCTGCTTTTTATTAGCTTGTTGTTAATATATTACTAAATTACTGGCGTAACACTTTTTAAGTGATGTTGTTTACGTTGTTGTTTATAGTGGGGATCTATTTCAAAGCTCTATGTGTCTGTATTTAGCAGCAGTAGTACATAGTCCATAATTCGGTAATGGAACCTGCTTTTTAGATCGTAACTGTATTGATATTTCATCCAAGTTATTCTAGTGTCTAAGAATGTGTCCAATAGCTTTGCGGATCATGCATTTGCGGGTGTCCTGCTTCGTTTGGATGTAAAAGTGAGTTTGACAGTTTTCACGTCGTTGAGGATAAGCTTATTTGATGAGAACCAATCTGTGGCTTCTGCTAATGTGTTTTGTGCCTTTTGTTCAAGTTGTTGGTCATCTTTGTCCCTACATAAGAATGTGGTATCATCACCATACTGTAGTACCTCACCGGAGATATGCTTTGGTAGATCATTTATACATATAAGCAGAATAGAAGGGGGCCTAAAAGAGATCCCTGACTCACATCATATTTGATGCAACTCACTTGTTTCACTATTTAGATGAACAGTTTGTTTCCGATCTTGAAGATAGGATGTTTGGTCACGGATGCCACAGCATTCCAGTTTCTGAAGAAGGATGTCACTTTGTACACAATCAAATGCCTTAGAGAGATCACACCCACATTCGTTTTCCATGGAGTCCCAAATGAAACTCAAAACAGACAGGATATCATTTATCGTCGATTTGCCACTGCGGACACCAAATTGGCTGTGAGCCAGAACTTCTTTTCTAAAAACGAAATGAGGCGTGATAGGATGGCTGCTTCCAGGACTTTTAATAATTTAGGTAAAACAGAAATAGGGAATGGGGAAAATATTATTGCACTCACCCCCTGCGATGTCTGCATGTTACAGAGCAATAATTTTTAAATTTGGACTTATTTTTTATCGGACAAAAAATTATTTCTATTCTAGGTTTGATTTTATGAAGGTTTTATCCTTCCTAATTCGCAAAAGACACCTGCTGAATATCATAGCTCTCTCCCTGTGAAATATTCTTGTAAGTTTCGCTGTCTATTCAGATATTGATATGTGCAAAGAGATGTGGATTAATTTTAAGGTTTATTGGTGGTTCAGCATCAATGCCTCCAAGCGTGAGGCTATTCAGTTTTCCAGAAAATGCAATTCACCCCTCGCTACCATCGTTATTGAAGGTAAAAGATTTGAGTGGAAGTCCAATGTCAAAGTTCCAGCGAGCATGGGCTATCCTGGCTCCCCTATTATTCTGGAAAAGCTCCCTGAGCTTCAAAATTAAAATCTCGTTTCTCCGGCCGATACTTACTTACGGTACCGTGACCTGTTCCAGCGCAGCAATGTCACAAATTAACTCCCTCATTGTCCTCCAAATCCGGGTATTGCACATGATTGTTGTAGCACCCTGGTACGTCAGTAATGCATAAATTTATCGTGCTGTCAGAGCGCTGCCAGACGAACGTTGCAGAGGGTGCCGCGTTCGGAAAACCAGTTCATCCAGCATTTTAGGAGGAAGCAGGAGGGAGTGCTGGGCTTCGATAAGCCACCATCCCGTCTCAGGATAAGGCGCGACCCAAAGCCGACATCTAGAATCAGGTCTAGAACGAGCCATCCACAGGAACCCCACATGTTCACTACAACCTTAGGTCAGAAGGACCATCTCATAAAATAACGAAAAGGCGAAAGGACCTTGTGTCAAGCCTTAGCAAAACGATGAAACTGTACGAATAGAGTTGTTGGAATATGGAAAAACACATAGCTTTGCTGGTGGCGTAGAACTGTAAGATTTCGTTCGGAGAAATCTTTTCAAAGGAGTTTCTTTCTTTCTAATTTATTTGCTATTTTACATTTTGAGCCCTTCTTCATCTACAACAAACTACTTCATGCGTGGTGCCTCTGATCCACGATGATGTAAATAAGTTCGAAGTGCCTTTCGATATCATTTAGGACCAATGATCAGACAAGACTAGTGTTAAGAAATAGTCTATGTTCCGATGTCTACAGGTACCCATTCATTGAGGTGCTCTATCAGCCTCTTTGTCCATAGCGCCTTTGCCTTTTTTAGGTCCCATTTCCTCTGCCAGTTGCTTAATGTTTGTAGTCTCGTTTTTCTACGGTCTTTATGCCGATTGTCGTAAAGGTATTTCCTTTCCTTAACACCTGAAAGGCCACTAAGATACAGTCTTATAGAAGGATGCCATGCATGTTTTTTTTGTGTTCTTTTCATCATATTGAAGTACTTCTGGATCTTGGTTATTTTGCACCATGTAGACGCTTCACGTAAGATTATGTTACAGATGGCGCTACACAGCTCTGCCCTTTTATTACTTCTAGGGCCCTCCAGATTTGGCATAAACCTGGTAAGCCTTGACACTTTCGTTTCAGAATTCTACTGTTGTTGTCACATGGTGCCCGAAAGATCCTCTTTTGTTCAATGTAATACCAAAATAATTTATATAGCTTTTGGGGGTCTGATATTTATTTTATTCAAGGTAAAGAGAATGTGGCTCCTTCTCCTCCTTCTGTTCATTATCAGGATCTTAGTTTTGTTCGGTGCCAGCTCCAATCTACGATCCGTCATTCAATGCCGATATAATATAACAGTATAATCTGAATTCCAGTTTACCAAATGTGTTCTAGAACTGATAAAGCGCAAATACAATTCTTGGGCACAAGTGCATTAAATAGTAGGGACTTTGTCTTTTATTATTCCTATCCTCTTTGCAACTATGAATTTGAAATGCGTCGACTCGGTAAATGAAGAGGTGGCTTCCTGAATTGGTCCTTCCTCTTCTATATATTAGAATCAGGGCCTTGTCTACAAAGCATCTTCTTTCACGATTATGGACAAGGAGAGCACATCAAGCAGTATCGATTTGATGTGAGTTGGACAGTTTCTTTCGACCATTTAAATATATTCAGAATGATTGAAATTTTAAAGAATATGTCATCAAATTTGAGAGAACCGCTAAGACCTCAAAAAATTATCTTGGGAACTAAATTCTAACGCAAATTCGAATAATTCATGCCCAAGCATCCCTCTACACTATTTCTACGAGTTCTGAAGCTCAACATGTTCAGAAATGGGGCATCAATAACTAATTCTAAAAAATGAAATCTAGAAAGTCTTTATGTCAATTACTCCTAACTTGGAGTTGGATATCTTTTGAGAACCAGTCATTGCAACATTTACAATGGCTAATTTTGAAAGGAATTTGTATGACTTGATCGTCAGCTGCAAAACAGAGAAGAAACCGTCATGCCCGTTACACCTGTCATGTGAATACCCATAACCATTCCTCGGCCAAACTCACTCGGGTAATGCGAATGGCCTTCCATTGCGTATAAAGTGTGACTACATAGTACTCCGTAGCACCACAATAAGAAGAACTTTTTAAAAAGCATCTTCAGTCATCATATTTTTCAGTGTCTTCTTTTAAAGAATAGAAACATCCTGCAGATTGAATATATATAACATTTATTTAAAAAGCTGCTCAATTTAGATTCATAATTACAAAGGTGTGGAAATTCTGTCTCAGTACTATCTTTTTTTACATAGCACAGCATCAGAACCGGTAACTAAGTATTAGACATACGTATATACATACGTATTCGTGTATAAACGTACTAACCAGCATTATTAAGATGCATTAAAACCTTATCTGAAAACGTGGGGACAAGAGCGTATTCAGACACCAACAAACACCACTCCCATTCTGAGAATCTTCCGCGTTCGCAAGCTTTCGTTATCTACGGAGCATACTTAAACGAGACAAACGATGTGCACAGCACGGACAATTTTCTATATATACATGCACGTAAACTCACACACACACAAACACAGGTGGATGTAGAAGAAGCTGGACCAGAGACGGAAAGCTCTTCGCAGTAACGAAAATAGAAACAACGAGAACGAGTTTGAGGTTTATGTAAAGTAAGTATGGCACCTTAGCAAACGGCAACGGCGATCCCGAAACGTGTGGTAGTCTTTTGCTGTACGAGATTTATTTGTGTTATCCTAAGGATTCGATCGCTCTCTTAATAAGCTATAAGTATGCAGATGGATCTTTTGTTGCTCACCGTTTTGCTATATTCCTTTTTTTCTTATGTAGAATCGGCTCTTACTAACAGTCCACTATATTTTGTTGATGTATAATATCTTTATAATATTATTCAATAAAAGAAATTTTAAAGTTAAACATGATTCAAATTTATTCCACTAATTATAATAAAAAAAAGCTCAAAAGTTCAATAATAACAATTTATAAGCACAAACTCAACTTACAATAGTTTATCTGTATCAAAAACGTAGGGTGAACCAGTCCAATATAGGAGACGTTTAAGTGGGTGGCTACCCCCAGCGCCGAGGGTTTAATCTCTACTTCTGGTCGCTTAGATAAGGTAATCGCATTCGAAATCGCCCTACACACTCTCAGCTCGTGTACAACGATATATGTGTATATAGATATGTATTATAAACGTCCCTCCATGAATCACGGCCTATATTATTTGGGGTTGACACCATCTATTAAAAGCTTATCCGAAAATAGTTACGAAGCAATGCAGCATTGGCTGCTTCTAACTGGTAATTTTCTCACATTATTTATTGAGTGTATACTGAAGTAAAATGAAGTCGTAAAGTATGGAATAAAATTCATAAAATCCTGAATTTTATTAATTTCATATTTAGGAGGATGTGTTGATATCAAGTTAGCCTACACCAGTTTAAAGTCAAACCAAAATTTGAAAAAAAAAGATGTCGAAAAATTGAAGTATCAAGTCATCGTTAAGTACCGGTATTTAAAGGGGTTAAGAGGGAAGCAGATTTACGAAGATATGTTTAATACCCTTGGCGATCAATGTCTTTCGTACGCGACCATGAAAAATTGGATTGCAAGCTTCAAAAGGGAGTCTTCAATTCGATCGGGTAGGTCAGTTTCTGTGTCCGTTTCCGAAAATGTTGATGCAGTTCAGGACATGATTTTGATAGTTTACGTCTTCTAATGTCTGAATGTCACTACTCTACTGTACGACTACTGTGTACTACTGTACTTTTATCTGCAAAAAACTTCTAAGAATTCTGCTCTTCGAACATGGTCATACTTTTTCGGCCAATGGGACTTATCTTTATTTTCTTTGGAGCAGATTCAACCGAAGAAACTTACTGTTTTGACCGTAATTTTGTCTCTGGTGTATAATAATAGGATTTTGCCATATGCCGGAGCTAGAACTGCTCCAAGGCGAAAAACTTTCAAAGGAAGAATAACTTTTTTCATCTGCAAAAATATAGTAAACCAGAAGAAGTTTAGAGGGCGCGTGGGATTTAGGTGAAGTCATTCCATTGTTTATTCTTAAAAAGAAATGGGGTGATGAGCATCAAGAACTTTGTAGAAATTGGAAATATGTTGTAGCAAATTAGCATTGACAAGAATCAACATAAAGAAACTAAAATTGGAGAATGCATTGGCGGAGAATTTTACTCCGCATAAAGATGGGAGTTCCTCCTTGTTGTGATCCTCACATCTAGCAACACAACCAGTCAATTCGTTGATGCACTCACTAGAATTGATGAAGGTGGCGTCATCCGCAAATGGAACAAAGCCAACATGAGAATCACAGAAAGAAATGTCGTTAATGTAAATTATAAAAGGGCAGGGTCCGAGGACAGAACCCTGCGGTACTCTATGTTTCAATTCACTCATGCCAGACCTTCATTCGCCAAAACTAACATGTTGGAATCGGTAGGTAAGGGCGGAATGAACAGGTGCAATGCTATCAGCCGGACAGTTATAAAATTTTTTTCAACAAGAACTTGATGACTGACACAATCAAAAACTTTCGTAACGCATGCCTACGCGTGTTTCTAGTAGCTAAGGGACGCACACACGTGACGCGGTCGTAGGCAGTTCCAAAACAGCCTGTCTGGTTTTGAGTTGGTTTTGATCTAATTTTGAAAACAGCCTAGCTAGTTTTGACGTGGTTTTGAAAACAGCTTGACTGGTTTTGAGCTAGTTTTCGTTGGTTTTAAGCTAGTTTTGACCTGATTTTGAAAACAGTCTACCCAGCACAAAACCAACGAAAATCAGGTCAAAACCAGATAGGTTGTTTTTAAAGCCAGATCAAAACCAATTCTAAACCAGGTAGGCTGTTTTGGAACTACCTACGACCGCGTCACGTGTGACATCAAAGGAATAATGGTGGAAGGTGCAGAAGGTGGCCCCTTACATACACTACTAATACTACTAAAATTGAAGTGTGAAACCATTAACTAAACGTAAACAAGATGATCGTAGAGAGAGATTAATATTAATGATACTTATTGTGAAGTTATTTCTTTGACTGGTAGCTTCCTACTCTTACTCAATTACCTTCTGAAGAAGAATTTAATAAAATTCGAAAGCTTAAGGTTAAGATAAATGAGTCTTATTTCCTTTTAAAAAGGATTTTTTCCAGCCGTTACTTCCCCTCCAACTATGAAGCCATTGTTAAGTACCTGTATTTAAAGGGGTTAAGAGGGATGCAAATTTACGAAGATATGCTTAATATCCTTGGCAATCAATGTCTTTCGCATGCGACCATGAAAAATTAGATTGCAAGCTTCAAAAGGGGGTCTTCAATTTTCTATTGGAGATGAACACCGATCGGCAAGACCAGTGCCTGTGTCCGTCTCCGAAAATGTTGATGCAGTCCATGACATGATATTGTCAGACCATCGAATTGAGCTAAAAGGAATATCTGAGGCACTGAATATTTCATATGAAGGCATCAATCATGTAATTCATGTCGATTTGGATATGGAAAAAAATTCTCTGGTTATCTAAGGCTTAAGAAGTTTAGTGTTCAAAAATCTAATGGAAAAGTTCTTGCTTCGGTTTTTTGGGATTACCATGGAGTTAATCATGATTGATTTTCTGAATGAGGGTGGCACAATAATGGGAATTATATTTGACCCTGAATAACAGAAGCGAAAAATATCGAGAGCAATAGTTTTTAATTTTTCTTATAAAAGAAAAAATATGGGTAGACGATGATGAGATAAAACAGCACATAAAATGAATAATTTTAAACAGATTACTTTGTTAACCAACACAGGAAAGGGCGTAAACTTAGTAATATTGTATTCAAGAAGCTAATCTTCTTTATGCTTTTATTCTAAAACCTTTCAAATTAAATTGTGATGATTACCCTAAATTATAATATCCTTTCTCACAGAATTGAGTTGTATGTAATCTTCAACAGCTAAATTCAAGTTTTCCACGGTCATAAAAGAACTTATTTTATTTCACACTAAGCTATAAATCTCTAATAAGCAATATCAATTTCAAAAATTACATATACATACTTAATACATGGATAAGTTAGTTTGAAGGCTGTAAAAAAGACGCAATATAAAATGGTTTAAAATTTAAGGGCTGCAATGTATTCAAATACTCTAGTAGCAATTTCCTTTTACAACATAATACATATCCTACAGAAACATAATGTTGGGAATAACATTATCTCCTTTCAAAATCGGCAACTTTTTCTATACTGATAATGATAATACTATAAAGATTACGATCGTGTACCGGGTTGATTATGCATACAATAAGAGGACGTTATCGTAGATACGGCGCCTAGAGCATCCCGTCAAATCGATAAGGATAAGATATTCAAATTTTCGTTAAGGGTGCCATTAAAAAGTTATCGCCCGTATTCATCTTTTACAAATATTGTCCGTATATGCTCTTGCTCGGTGTATAATAAGGGATTATGTTTATGATTAAATGTGTATGTAGATGAAGATGTGATGGGTATCCGTAGGTACCTACGGATCTCTTTAAGCTCAGCTTTGGCTTTATAAAGAGTAAGGTTAATAATAACGCATTTCTTCACTAAAAATTGTGTAATTTCTCACATCTACATCATCAATTTAACTTGAATGCTCAGCTGTTGGCGAACATCGTGTTGATTCGTTTCGTACTATTATCCGTGAAGTTCGTGTATCTGAGCTTTGTCTAGCTGTCCCAACATCACAGCCCGTATTTATCTATCTATCTATAGTGCTGGCAAGGGGTTTGGTGACCATAAGTAATCGGTAATGGTTTGTTTTGGACCATCCGGGCCTTACGTGACGAATTTAATTGTTTTACGCCGTAAATGCGGCGTCATTCGGTTTTAATTGCGGCACGGGTACCGTTCGGTTACGCTTTTACGGATGATTAACTTGAACTAAACCAGAATGCAAAATTTAGGGAGGTTATTTAGGTTGGATAATGTACTTTTAACACCTATGTTCAGATAAACAAATATTAAAAATCCCATTACAACAGGTTTAGTTTTAATAAAGCATTAACAATCTCATTATGCTTGAAAATGAGTGCCGATTTACCCTGATTTTAGACCTGATTTAAAAAATAGATTAACTGAGTTCTGCACTGGTAATGTGTGCGAAAAGTAAAGATAATTTAACTGAACTTAAAAGCTTAGAGTACGAAAGTAAAATAATTAGTGCGTTTTAAGAAGATTAATTAGAAGTGGGTAAAAATCTATACAAAATAACAGTACTGATGATAATGGAAACGTTGAGGATGCCATTCAACTCTGTTTGAGATCAGGTTCCTCAGGATAGCCGTTTCCCTCGATAGGTTTGGTATAAATTTTGATAAGTAAACTATGATACCCAGAAATAGTGAAGCGTTCATATTCAAAGTTGCCTGAATTTTCTTGCCATCGATTACAACTCCTCTCCTTACATGACCCAAGAATTTGACATCTGTCACTCCAAGTCTGGATTTATTGAGATTCAAAATCGAATAGCTATACTAGTCAAGATCTTAGGTTGTGATGATGAATAGCAATAGCAATAGCAATAGCTCCATCTAGATCGCCATCATTTCGACCATTGCTTTTGGAAATGACCAACGAAATCCCCCAATTTTGATCGCAAATTCTTTGGAAAGAGCAACGTGTAGTGATCAGATTACACCACAACGAAGTGGCTGTCTCCAAATGACCTAGGACCTATAAAAGCTCTAGCAGCATCATCGCGTATATAAACAGGACCTGTACGACTATGAAATGATATTCCAGACCACACCATGTGAGATCCTCTTCCAAACTTGTCTACCACTGCTTCACGATGGCATTCATTTGTACACATTTATTAAAACATTTATTATAATTGTTAAAGAGCAGATTTTGGAAAAGTTGACCATTATTTTGTAGACAAATTTGAATTCTATGCTTCATGTTTTTCATTGAGATTAAATGACTGCTCAACACCTTCGTGGCATACTTTAGATCGGGGCTGTCCAACATGAGGCCCGCAGGCCGCATGCGGCCCACGACGTTAGTTTTTGCGGCCCGAAATATGCACAATTCTTACATTAAATATAAAATACAAATACAAATTAAATAACGTGTCTCGCCACTGACCAAAATGGCAAAACAATTCAATGAAACAAAAATTATCGAAAAATTCGAAACAGTCTCAGTGTCGCATCAAACAATTGCAAAAGCACCCGGTCATGGTCCACCCGAACATATTAATCAATATGTATCCAAAAAACTGCATGACACGGTTGAAAAATGTAAATATTTTTTGCTTGGATGAAAGCACTGATCTGTCCGACATTAGCCAGCTTGTAATTTTTATCAGAACTATTCAAAACGACTTTAGTGTAGCTGAAGAGATGCTTGATCTTATTCCTCTCCATGGTACAACCAAATGTACGGATATTTTTGAAGCTGTAAATAAGGTGATTTCAGACTACGGGGGATTCGATAAATGTTTCTGTATTGTCACTGATGGAGCCAGAGCTATGGTAGGAACTGGAATTGGATTTGCAGGACTCTTAAAACAAAACAACATTAACTGTCCTGTGATACACTGTATTGTTCACCAAAGGGTCCTGTGTGGAAAATCCTTACGTCAAATGAATGTCATGAAAGTGGTTGTTAAAATAACCAAGATGATTCGAGGGAGCAATCGTGTTGTGACTTACAGAAAGTTTCGTGATTTTTTAGCTGAAGTAGATGCTACATATGGGGACTTCACACCGATATTCGTTGGTTAAACGCCGGAAACTGCAATTATTCTTCACTTTACGCGAAAAGATACGTATTTTTCTTAAAGATGAAGTTAAGTCTAACACTACGAAACTGGAAAATCAATGGTAGATGCACAATTTTTAGCAGACCTTGCATTTTTAACAGACCTAACATCTCACCTTAACGAACTGAATTTGAAGCTACAAGGAAAACAGCAGAATATTGCCAACTTGTCGGGACACATAAAAGGATTTAAGAGTAAAATTAAGCTTTTCAAGTCTTCATTAGAAAAAATTGCTTTTTCATTTTTTCCAAGTTGTAAAGAGCATTTTGAAGAAATGAGGGATTTGAAGGAAATTTCAAATTTACCTCACATAAAATATATTGACACAATTGCAGAAGAATTCGAAAAAAATTTAGCGACTTAAAAAAAATGAAAGAGATTTCAGCCCCTTATAATTTCAGTTGAGAATGTAAGCAGAGCAGACCTTCAACTGGAATTGTGTCAGATCCTTTTTACCAAGGAAGTACTGAAACTGGATTGGACTTTTTCTAGTTGCTGCAAGAAGAACGATACCCCAACTTGCCTAACCTTACACTGGGCTCAATGCTGGGAAGCACGTATCTCTGCGAAAGCAATTTTTCCAACATGAAATTTATAAAGTCAAAACATAGATGTTCCCTCTCTGATAAGTCACTTACTCAGTTGCTTCGTTTATCAAAAACAAATATTAACGTCAATATTGATGCATTAGTTAGTGAAAACCAACGTCCTCAAACTTCCTACTAATTTTTTTGTAACTTGATATTTTTTGAATAAGTTAAAATAATAATACAAACGCGTTTGTTCTTTGTATACCATACCTATTAAAGCTCACTGATAAAGTTGCATATAGGAAGTATTTTATAATGCGGCCCTCCAAACCGCACAGTTTTTTAAAGCGGCCCATTGGGGTACTTGCAGTTGGACAGCCCTGCTTTAGATCAACCTTTGGGTCTCCTCTTGCAGTATGTCAACCCATTCTTCTTGAAGTACTACCAGAGCCTATTGTAGGCTTTAGAAAGCCACAGGTCGACTCCTGAGCTGCCAATCTAGCTCATCTCAGAAATGCCCTATCGGCTTTAGATCTGTGCTAAGAGGTAGTCAATCCATAACTTGAATTTGATGTTCTTCAAGGAATTATCTTGTCTGACCTGCTACATGTGGTCTTGCATTACCATGCTAGAACAAAAATCTGGGACCTATAAAAGCTCTAGCAGCATCATCGCGTATGTAAACAGGACCTGTGCGACTATGAAATGATATTCCAGACCACACCATGTGAGATCCTCTTCCAAACTTGTCTACTAGTGCTTTACGATGGTATTCACAGATTACACCACAACGAAGTGGCTGTCTTCAAATGACCCGAGACCGAAAAAAGCTTGCATGAGCAAGTCTGAAATGAGAACCTTGCTCTGCTTCTTCGACAGCCGTGGGGTGGTCCACAGGGAATTGCTTCCACTTGGACAGACCGTTAGCCAGTCCTATTACCGCGAAGTACTCGATAGACTTCGAAAGAGGGCCAACAGAATGAGTCCCGGCATCCCACAAACTTGGCATTTTGAGTCGATTGAAGAGATCGAAGAGGCCGTGACGAGGCTACTGTCGGACATTCCGATCAAAGCTTTCCAAAATTGCGATGCATGGAAAAATCGCTGAAATCGTTGTGTTGGTGCCCAAGGGAACTATTTCGAAGGGGACCATACGATTGTTAAATAATGTTTAAATATATGGTTTTTATACACTCAGTCTCATTACTTAATTGCCAGACCTCGTACCTCATTTAAAACATAATATAACAAACGAGTTTTAAAGATTATTTTTACACTTAATGTGAAACGCTGGTTATTACTAAAAACTAATTAATGAAATTACAACAAACGAATTTATACATAAATTCGAAACATTGACCATCTCAGAGAACCCAATCAAATCTACAAAATCGTCTATGTACTCCGTAACGTATCAGATAACAGCGCATTACACACAAGGGACGAAAATGTTTCACCACTAGAAGCAGCATCAGCAATCCGGCTTTTCCGACAATACTCCGCGTATTTAGCCTAAGATGAGCAATTTGTATTCGTAACGCTACGTTGCGTTGATAATTTTATTGCCTCCATAGCCGTTCAGATTAGAATAAGACACACGCTTACGCTAGTCGCCCCGTATTACCGAATGTAATTTATATTGAAGAAGGGCAGTAGACGACGTTTCACCTTTATTGTTTTTGTTCCCATCGTTTCCACAGGATCATCCCGCCCCAAAACACGAACGGATGCTGTGTTGCGACCTTATAATTGTCCTCCGTGAATCCGCATTAACATATAAATTATCGACGGCGTGCAGTTTTGCAGCTTTTTTTTCCTTTTGCGTTTCGATTTTTTTACGTTTCGCCCGTGATTCATGGACGTTATTGTTCGCGGTTAAAATGGAGATGGCACGTTTAGGATGATAATTAATAATGTTCGCATTAATACCGTGTAGGAATATCACTTTGTCGGTACAATTTAATTATAATTTTTAAGTCAATGGCATTTTCATGGTTATAAGGGGAATGTTTCACATGATATAACTAGGTATCTTGATTTTAAAATCTTTCCTCGTTAGAGACGGCAATGTTTTTTCTTTATGGTTGGTAATAGTGCATGTAATCAGTCACAAATGTATAATTTTGACAGTTTGGTTATGTCATGCAAATGTGTACAATAATCAGTAATTTAGTTTTTGGAAAAAAACATTTATTACAATTGTTAAAGAGCAGATTTTGGAAATGTTGACCATTATTTTGTAGACAAATTTGAATTGGATGCTTCATGTTTTTCATTGAGATTAAATGACTGTTCAACTCCTTCGTGGCATACTTTCAATCATACCTCTGGGTCTCCTCTTGGGGTATGCCAACCTATTCTTCTTGAAGTGCTACCAGAGCCTATTATAGGCTTTGGAAGGCCATAGGTCGACTTCTGAGCTGCCAATCTAGCTCATCTCAGAAATGCCCTATCGGATTTAGATCTGTGCTAAGAGGTAGTCAATCCATAACTTGAATTTGATATTCTTCAAGGAATTATCTTGTCTGACCTGCTACATGTGGTCTTGCATTATCATGCTGGAACAAAAATCTAGGACCTATAAAAGCTCTAGCAGCATCATCGCGTATATAAACAGGACCTGTACGACTATGAAATGATATTCCAGACCACACCATGTGAGGTCCTTTTCCAGACTTGTCTACCAGTGCTTCACGATGGTATTCACTTGTACACATTTATTAAAACATTTATTACAATTGTTAAAGAGCAGATTTTGGAAATGTTGACCATTATTTTGTAGACAAATTTGAATTCTATGCTTTATGTTTCTCATTGAGATTAAATGACTGTTCAACACCTTCGTGGCATACTTTCAATCATACCTCTGGGTCTCCTCTTGGGGTATGCAAACCTATTCTTCTTGAAGTGCTACCAGAGCCTATTATAGGCTTTGGAAAACCATAGGTCGAGTCCTGAGCTGCCGATCCATCTCACCTCAGAAATGCCCTATCGGATTTAGATCTGTGCTAAGAGGTAGTCAATCCATAACTTGAATGATATTCTTCAAGGAATTATCTTGTCTGACCTGCTACATGTGGTCTTGCATTATCATGCTGGAACAAAAATCTAGGACCTATAAAAACTCTAGCAGCATCATCGCGTATATAAACAGGACCTGTACGACTATGAAATGATATTCCAGATCCCACCATGTGAGATCCTCTTCCAGACTTGTCTACCAGTGCTTCACGATGGTATTCACTTGTACACATTTATTAAAACATTTATGATAATTGTTAAAGAGTAGATTTTGGAAATGTTGACCATTATTTTGTAGACAAATTTGAATTCTGTGCTTTATGTTTCTCATTGAGATTAAATGACTGTTCAACACCTTCGTGGCATACTTTCCATCATACCTCTGGGTCTCCTCTTGGGGTATGCCAACCTATTCTTTTTGAAGTGCTACCAGAGCCTATTATAGGCTTTGGAAAGCCATAGGTCGAGTCCTGAGCTGCCGATCCATCTCACCTCAGAAATGCCCTATCGGATTTAGATCTGTGCTAAGAGGTAGTCAATCCATAACTTGAATTTGATATTCTTCAAGGAATTATCTTGTCTGACCTGCTACATGTCGTCTTGCATTATCATGCTGGAACAAAAATCTAGGACCTATAAAAACTCTAGCAACATCATCGCGTATATAAACAGGACCTGTACGACTATGAAATGATATTCCAGATCACATCATGTGAGATCCTCTTCCAAACTTGTCTACCAGTGCTTCACGATGGCATTCACTTGTACACGTCCAAATTCTGAAGAACACTGAGGACCACTGCTCTATCACCCCAATATATGTACATGGTGTTGATCAAACACCAATCGGCTTATTTTATGAGCCAAATTTAATCGTGGCTTTCGGACTGGTTTACCCGGTCTAAGATTTTGTTCTCGCAACCTTCTTCGCACGATTTCCATACAAACTTGAATTGATATTGCTTCTCTAAGGTCACTCTTTAAGTCTCAAGCGGTACCGTTTCCAAACCTTGCACGTAATAAACAGGCTTTGATTAAATTGCCGAACAACTTCAACTTCATTTAGGTACCCCATGATTAGGGCTGTGCAAAAATATCGATATTATCGATATATAAATCTGTTATCGAATGCCGATAAGAAAAATAAAAATTATCGATATATCGATAGATCGATATACAGATGGTGGTTAATATATTTTTCGGAGATTAATTAGAAGTACCAAATTATTATTTAACAATTATTTATTAACAAAACGTAAAAAAGCGGATAAGTATATAACAAATAATTGCAATTATACAGGGTGTGCCAATTATCTGGCTCGGTTTTTTTTAATGGAACACCCTGTATATTTTTATGCCATTTAATAGTGCTTCAAGTTTTCTTTGAATCGCTTATATTATTCCCTCGAGTTAAAGTTAATACTTTTTGAGATATAGGTAATTTATTATAAAATACATAAACTTTTAAGTTCCTTTTAATGGTAAGATGAAGTCAAGAGTGCTGTGGCAACTTTAGTAATAGGTAGATATAAAGTGATTTCTATTTTAATAAAAACAAAAATAAAAGAAGACCGGTCATTTTTGAATAATGTGCTATGGACAGATGAGGCTAATTTTCACAATAATGGTTATTAAATTAAACTAACAGGTAAGATATAATAGACCGAGTTCAGATAATTGGCACACCCTGTAGATTTATTTAAAAATAGAAACGACAACTACGACAATTACTTATTACATTGCCACTGACGCTGAATACCCGTTCAGATGCGACGTTGGTAGCTTGTAAACATGAGTATTTTTTTGCCAATTGTGCCAGTAAAATCCTGTTCCTGTTGTTTAGTATATTTTTGAACATCTCAATTTCATCCACGATTTTCTCCAAAACAGACAATTCAGAACTTTCTCCCGTTGTCTCTAATATTGCTGCTAAACCTTCGGTATCGATTCTGTTGTATCTGTTGTAATCGCTACAGTTTCTATTTCTTATCTACTTTTCTCTTTTCTACTATTTGACAGATATATCGATTTAAATCTACAATTATCAATAACAAGATTTTACTATCGATATATCGATAGTATTATAGTATCGATATATCGATGTTTCGATTAATCGATATTATCGATATTTGAAAACTATCACATAATAATTGACAAACGCACACTAGATTTTTGTGAATTTATCTCTTATTTTAGGATAATCGGCTTGATAGGGTTGAAATGTTGAAATAGAATTGAAAGTTTATTTCAAATTGATAAAAGTATATTATAATATTAGTGCGTTTGCGGAATGGATATATTGAAATTCGGACGCAATTGAGACATCTCCATTCACGGATGTTATTGAACTCTTACGCGGTTGCCGATTATTTTTTTTTTTTTTGATTTCACCATACAATATATCCTTCATAATTGGCTCACTTGCGAAACACACGCGTCAGACACTTGGACTGGAACTTGGGGGTCGATCGCCGCGTGTGGAAGTACTCGAAAACGGCGAAAACAATGGTCAAGTTAAGCGCGCGTAGGTATTGAGTTTCGAGTGTGCCGATGACGTCCTCATCATTACCCGGGGAATCATTTCAGACCACCGAGGCGACAGCTGCTCTTGGATAACGCTACTCTCGCATCGATAGGGCACGCTAATATCTTTAGTGTGACGATGGTATTGAATGCCGCGCAGGTACTACAATCACGATGTATGTACTTGCTCGTAATATTGTGCTTATACCGATACATTACCACTTCATGGTTTTTTCTGTTATTCATCATACACGTATGGATCGTATTCAAAGGTGTTTTAGTGAAAGAATGTACTAGATCCTATTGTTTTAATGAAGTGGCCCATCAGTTTTTTATGTGTGTGTAATATAATGAATTTATAAATTTGTACATACATTCTTCAACTTGTTTAAAAAAATGCAGTAAACGATGAAACATATTTTTAATAAATATGAGGTATTTAGCACATGTAAATATTTCAGTAAAAAATTAAAAAATAGTCTCAAACTTTACTGAAAAAAAAAATTCAGAAATTTTGAAATTTTTTCAGGATTTCCTTATGTGGCATGGGTTCTCTGAGTGCTGAACGCCATTTTTGTGAACGTTGCTGAGAGGATCGTTAGTTGTCTGCCACCTATCTGCTTATTCAAATCCATTTAATTTATTAAAAAAAAATCTCCTACTGATTTTTTTCGAATTGTGTATTCGAAGTGCATTGCAAAATCCCTTAAAATCGTTGCTAAAGTCCAGATTTTCAAAAAAATGTTATAGTAAGAATACAAATAATTATCGACCTATTTCTCTGACACAGGTTTTCTTTTTACTTGTCGAAAAAATCTTCAAGGAACAAATTGGACGAGTCAAACTCACAATTTGGTTCTACTAATAAATTATTAACAATATTAATTAACATCTTCGCCATACAAATAATGGCGAATTTTAATAATATGAAAGAGTGGAGAAGGAGCCAGCTTGGGCACTCCCCACCACTACTTGTTTGGTGTCACACGTGATGCGATCGTAGGTAGTTCCAAAACAGCCTACCTGGTTTTTGTTGGTTTTGAGCTGTACATGTTTTGAAATAGGATATTATCTGGTAGATCATTTCTTGGAGGTTTTGGTAGAAATAAATTTAACCGTTTTTTCTCGTACGAAACATTTTCTGGTTTTCGTTTGTCGTGTTTGTAGGTTAAATTTTCCACGAGGTCGGTCAATGAGCGTTCCATACCTTCCAAAGAGTCCAGAAAGTTGTAACATTTCCCGGGAGAAAGACAGTGTGGGAGAAAGAACTAGAGAGAGGCTAAGCATGTATCCTGCGTCGCAGGGTTTTTTTCGGTTAAGGAGTAACACAAGGTTAGGCTTTTTAAATTGGTTTTTTTATTTTATTATTTCGATTAAAGTATATGTAAAATCAAATCTTGCATAAATCAGGCTAATTGGGTTTTCTTTTTAAAAAGCGTAAAGATAAAATAATTGTATAAATACCAGCTGGTTTAGAATCACGTCAACTTAAAAATTTTAGGTTTTTCTCATGTTTTTTTTGTGTCTTTTGCACTGTACTCACGAATATAATTTTTTTATTTATAAGTATAAGTTTATCTGCTATTGCTTTAATAGTATATACATATATTCAGAATGTTTCATCATTGTATTTTATTTAATTAGTTTAAATTATTCTTGTAATTTGTTTAAACAAGCTTTCCTTAAATGCTTAAAATTTAAACCCTTTATTAATTGTAAAATTTCAACATTTTTTTTTTAGATTGTAAATTGTAAATAGTTAAATAGTTTTGTAATAAACATTGTTACTAGTTAATTAGTGTTTCCTTTATTTATTCTCATTACACGCACCTAGCTTGAGAGCTCATGTTTCCATCGGGGAATATGCACCCCTATTTAAAAATTTGCATATTGGCGCCCTGTTTTTTTTAAGCCTCGTAACCCGCTGAGGTTTGGGTGATTCATTTTTCATTTTTAAATTTTTAAAAGCTGATTAAGTTGTTATACTAAAGTGGCGCCCAACGTGGGGCTCGAGTTACACCAGTGTAACGGTTATACCGTTACTTTTGAACCGTGCTGTATTTCATCGCAATAATTTTTGCACTTGCGCGATAAATATCCGAGTTGACTTGGTAAGTTAAGTCAAATAAATTCCTTTTTCTCTCTCTTGGCGCTGCAAGCTCCACTGTCTCTTCCGGACGAGTACATCAGTCTTCGATTCGGTTAGTATCTTTTATAATTTCCTTTTCTTAATTATCTTTGTTAACTTTAACTAAGAGTATATACACATTTTACATGTTTTGAAATAGGATATTATCTGGTAGATCATTTCTTGGAGGTTTTGGTAGAAATAAATTTAACCGTTTTTTCTCGTACGAAACATTTTCTGGTTTTCGTTTGTCGTGTTTGTAGGTTAAATTTTCCACGAGGTCGGTCAATGAGCGTTCCATACCTTCCAAAGAGTCCAGAAAGTTGTAACATTTCCCGGGAGAAAGACAGTGTGGGAGAAAGAACTAGAGAGAGAGGCTAAGCACGTAACCTGCGTCGCAGGGTTTTTTCGGTTAAGGAGTAACACAAGGTTAGGCTTTTTAAATTGGTTTTTTTTTTTTTTTTTTTTTTTTTTTTTTTTTAACTTTTACAACCTATGCCACCCGTTCATCAATGAACAAGTGTTTGCCAGGCATTAGGTTCGAGTTTGATGATTCTATATTTGACCGCTTGTATGATGCCAAAGGTGTATATGGACCAACATTGACCTTCATGTTGTGTTCCATGCTCTGTTGGTAGGATGCGTTTGTCCGAGCGTCGTGGAAGGCGAACGTTCAATTCCTTTTTGTTTCTTTGTTTCGGACTAGGGATTTGTCTCTGTTTGTTTACTTTTTTTGTTTTCGAATTTTAGTTAGCTTAGGTACCAATATTCGTTTCTTCGTTGTGTGTTGTTCTATGATCTAATATACCGAGGGCATTGTTATTGTAAGACCGCAGTTATTAGTATCAACTTTTCCTGCTTCGTACCTATCTAATTAAATTCTTTTAGTACGTAATTCGTTACGCTACGACTCCCTTTATACTTTTATTAACTTAAATATTTGCAACCCCTTGCATTAGCAAGTTTCAGATTTTTGGAATTCTCTCAACCCTGTTGGTTTGTGTAAATTTGTTTTGGTAAAACATTTTAGTTTGGTTATGAATAAGTTTATGAGTTTAAGTTTGGAAAGTTTCCTTTCTTTATGGAATCTTTGAGTTTTCCTGATTATAGGGATTATTTTATGATTTTTGAGAATCACTGATAAACGTTATTTTCCTGGAGCAAGGTTCCAATTTAGTTCTTTTCGGAAAACGTTATTGTTTAGTTTGGTTATTTGATCACACCAAGTTCCTTCCTTGTATATACTGGGTGATGCGTACTCAGGGTTGAATTGAGATAGCTTTTAGTTTCAAGACTAGCCTTGTTTTTTGTTTATTTTCCAACAAGAAAAAAATTTTCCTGCGAAAATTTTTTCTACCGGGGAGAGGTAGAGTGTAACGGTTATACCGTTACTTTTGAACCGTGCTGTATTTCATCGCAATAATTTTTGCACTTGCGCGATAAATATCCGAGTTGACTTGGTAAGTTAAGTCAAATAAATTCCTTTTTCTCTCTCTTGGCGCTGCAAGCTCCACTGTACTTTCCTTTATTTATTTCACCCTGCACACACTAGCATCCCAAGGTAACTAGAGGCCCCAAACGTTGGGTTCGCCACTTTAGTATAACAACTTAATCAGCTTTAAAAAATTTAAAAATGAAAAATGAATCACCCAAACCTCAGCGGGTTACGAGGCTTAAAAAAAACAGGGCGCCAATATGCAAATTTTTAAATAGGGGTGCATATTCCCCGATGGAAACATGAGCTCTCAAGCTAGGTGCGTGTAGTGAGAATAAATAAAGGAAACACTAATTAACTAGTAACAATGTTTATTACAAAACTATTTAACTATTTACAATTTACAATCTAAAAAAAACGTTGAAATTTTACAATTAATAAAGGGTTTAAATTTTAAGCATTTAAGGAAAGCTTGTTTAAACAAATTCCAAGAATAATTTAAACTAATTAAATAAAATACAATGATGAAACATTCTGAATATATGTATATACTATTAAAGCAATAGCAGATAAACTTATACTTATAAATAAAAAAATTATATTCGTGAGTACAGTGCAAAAGACACAAAAAAAACATGAGAAAAACCTAAAATTTTTAAGTTGACGTGATTCTAAACCAGCTGGTATTTATACAATTATTTTATCTTTACGCTTTTTTTAAATGAAAACCCAATTAGCCTGATTTATGCAAGATTTGATTTTACATATACTTTAATCGAAATAATAAAATAAAAAACCAATTTAAAAAGCCTAACCTTGTGTTACTGCTTAAACGAAAAAACCCTGCGACGCAGGATACGTGCTTAGCCTCTCTCTCTAGTTCTTTCTCCCACACTGTCTTTCTCCCGGGAAATGTTACAACTTTCTGGACTCTTTGGAAGGTATGGAACGCTCATTGACCGACCTCGTGGAAAATTTAACCTACAAACACGACAAACGAAAACCAGAAAATGTTTCGTACGAGAAAAAACGGTTAAATTTATTTCTACCAAAACCTCCAAGAAATGATCTACCAGATAATATCCTATTTCAAAACATGTAAAATGTGTATATACTCTTAGTTAAAGTTAACAAAGATAATTAAGAAAAGGAAATTATAAAAGATACTAACCGAATCGAAGACTGATGTACTCGTCCGGAAGAGACAGTGGAGCTTGCAGCGCCAAGAGAGAGAAAAAGGAATTTATTTGACTTAACTTACCAAGTCAACTCGGATATTTATCGCGCAAGTGCAAAAATTATTGCGATGAAATACAGCACGGTTCAAAAGTAACGGTATAACCGTTACACTGGTGTAACTCGAGCCCCACGTTGGGCGCCACTTTAGTATAACAACTTAATCAGCTTTTAAAAATTTAAAAATGAAAAATGAATCACCCAAACCTCAGCGGGTTACGAGGCTTAAAAAAAACAGGGCGCCAATATGCAAATTTTTAAATAGGGGTGCATATTCCCCGATGGAAACATGAGCTCTCAAGCTAGGTGCGTGTAGTGAGAATAAATAAAGGAAACACTAATTAACTAGTAACAATGTTTATTACAAAACTATTTAACTATTTACAATTTACAATCTAAAAAAAACGTTGAAATTTTACAATTAATAAAGGGTTTAAATTTTAAGCATTTAAGGAAAGCTTGTTTAAACAAATTACAAGAATAATTTAAACTAATTAAATAAAATACAATGATGAAACATTCTGAATATATGTATATACTATTAAAGCAATAGCAGATAAACTTATACTTATAAATAAAAAAATTATATTCGTGAGTACAGTGCAAAGACACAAAAAAAACATGAGAAAAACCTAAAATTTTTAAGTTGACGTGATTCTAAACCAGCTGGTATTTATACAATTATTTTATCTTTACGCTTTTTAAAAGAAAACCCAATTAGCCTGATTTATGCAAGATTTGATTTTACATATACTTTAATCGAAATAATAAAATAAAAAAACCAATTTAAAAAGCCTAACCTTGTGTTACTCCTTAACCGAAAAAACCCTGCGACGCAGGATACGTGCTTAGCCTCTCTCTCTAGTTCTTTCTCCCACACTGTCTTTCTCCCGGGAAATGTTACAACTTTCTGGACTCTTTGGAAGGTATGGAACGCTCATTGACCGACCTCGTGGAAAATTTAACCTACAAACACGACAAACGAAAACCAGAAAATGTTTCGTACGAGAAAAAACGGTTAAATTTATTTCTACCAAAACCTCCAAGAAATGATCTACCAGATAATATCCTATTTCAAAACATGTAAAATGTGTATATACTCTTAGTTAAAGTTAACAAAGATAATTAAGAAAAGGAAATTATAAAAGATACTAACCGAATCGAAGACTGATGTACTCGTCCGGAAGAGACAGTGGAGCTTGCAGCGCCAAGAGAGAGAAAAAGGAATTTATTTGACTTAACTTACCAAGTCAACTCGGATATTTATCGCGCAAGTGCAAAAATTATTGCGATGAAATACAGCACGGTTCAAAAGTAACGGTATAACCGTTACACTCTACCTCTCCCCGGTAGAAAAAATTTTCGCAGGAAAATTTTTTTCTTGTTGGAAAATAAACAAAAAACAAGGCTAGTCTTGAAACTAAAAGCTATCTCAATTCAACCCTGAGTACGCATCACCCAGTATATACAAGGAAGGAACTTGGTGTGATCAAATAACCAAACTAAACAATAACGTTTTCCGAAAAGAACTAAATTGGAACCTTGCTCCAGGAAAATAACGTTTATCAGTGATTCTCAAAAATCATAAAATAATCCCTATAATCAGGAAAACTCAAAGATTCCATAAAGAAAGGAAACTTTCCAAACTTAAACTCATAAACTTATTCATAACCAAACTAAAATGTTTTACCAAAACAAATTTACACAAACCAACAGGGTTGAGAGAATTCCAAAAATCTGAAACTTGCTAATGCAAGGGTTGCAAATATTTAAGTTAATAAAAGTATAAAGGGAGTCGTAGCGTAACGAATTACGTACTAAAAGAATTTAATTAGATAGGTACGAAGCAGGGAAAAGTTGATACTAATAACTGCGGTCTTACAATAACAATGCCCTCGGTATATTAGATCATAGAACAACACACAACGAAGAAACGAATATTGGTACCTAAGCTAACTAAAATTCGAAAACAAAAAAAGTAAACAAACAGAGACAAATCCCTAGTCCGAAACAAAGAAACAAAAAGGAATTGAACGTTCGCCTTCCACGACGCTCGGACAAACGCATCCTACCAACAGAGCATGGAACACAACATGAAGGTCAATGTTGGTCCATATACACCTTTGGCATCATACAAGCGGTCAAATATAGAATCATCAAACTCGAACCTAATGCCTGGCAAACACTTGTTCATTGATGAACGGGTGGCATAGGTTGTAAAAATTAAAAATAAAAATATTTTTCAAACTTTGTCAAAATCAGGTATGTCAAAATCGGTAGAAATTCGTAAAGAACGGTAGATATATGTTAAAATCGATAGATACATATTCGAGCTATACTCGAAAAAAACTTGACTCTGATCAGTCAAAACTCCAAACTTGGAAAACAAATGCTTCACATGAGCACAGACTCGTAACATCATGCGGAAACGATAAGAAAAGATAAATCGGTTCGAACTCTTTCCGAAACCAGATACAACACTGCTTCAAAAAGCAAACACCTCGAACTGTCGAGGCAAGAATCGGCACACGCCAAGATACATTCTATTCATTAATAGAATCACAGATAAAAATTTACGAAAGGTAAAATCCACTAATTTCGAATGTGAAATTGAAACATATGCTCATATAAACATAAGAGCTTGATTATACATTCTAAGAAATTAGACAGTCAGGGATATAACAACCCAAAGAAAAACAGCAGGTAAATAAAACCGCACTAATTAATTGCTAATCCTAACTTTGGATTTAAAAATTTAAACAAGTCATAATCGATAAAGTCATAATCGGTATTTTAAAAGATATGTAAATGTCATTTTGAACGATATACCACGGACCCAGCTTCAGTGACAGAACATGTACAGATATTGTTTTTCGTATTCGGTAATTTTGCGATATTAGATAAATTAATTTAAATTTTCGTATTTATGTCACCAGAAAGAAATATACAAGACGTTATAGATATGTAAGATCGTGATCTTAGGTATAGAGACGTGTAGTAAGACGGTAGCGTTTGTGTTAGAAAATAACAGATATTAAAAATACTTCATTAACTCATACAGATGTCAATTCATTAAAAATACCCAAACATATTCAGTATACGTAAATTCCTCAGTTTTTTACGAAAATAAACTCTTTTTTCATATTGGTCGACGAAATTAAAACACAATCAAGGCAATTGAAACCCTCGCTTCAAAACTCACTCATCAGGGAATGAACCTACCCAGATGAGTATATTTTTTCTAAAGGTCTTTTTACACGGAGGGAAAATGGGCATATGAGAGGACTATGTACTTAACATAGACAACCATATTTACATTTCTAACACGAAAAATGACAGGGTTATAAGGAATAATGAAGGTAAGGAAAATTACTACACGGAGACTCACAATTTATTTGTTAAAAATGTTGACATTAACAAAGATAACCATTTTTGATGGATTTAACATGAGAGATATTTCAGAGGTCTACAGAAAAAAAAATGGAAGGGCTAAAAACATGAGTTTCTAGGGAAACATGTGAACAACTTAGCTGGCTCTTACAGCACGCGGTTTGTACGTTAGGGGAATTCTATCTGCCCCCACCTACAGAGCTAAAAACATGAATTTCTGAGGAAACATGTGAACATCTTAGCTGGCTCGTACAGCACGCGGTTCTTACGTTAGGAGTATTCTAACTGCTCCCACCTACAGGGCTAAAAACATGAATTTCTGAGGAAACATGTGAACATCTTAGCTGGCTCGTACAGCACGCGGTTCTTACGTTAGGGGTATTCTATCTGCCCCCACCTACAGGGCTAAAAAACATGAATTTCTAAAGAAACATGTGAACATCTTAGCTGGCTCTTACAGCACGCGGTTCTTACGTTAGGGGTATTCTCACTGCCCCCACCTACAGGGCCCGGTAGATTTTGAGCTACCTACGACCGCGTCACGTGCGACACCGAATGAGTAGTGGTGGGAGGTGCCCAAGGTGGTCCCTTAGCCAAAGAGTAACAAGAGAGTGCACTTAGCTATTGGCGCGAAAATAATCTTATAACCTTGGGAAATACTGTATGTTTTGACAAGATACCAATGAACCCACGTTGTCAATACAATCGATTGAACACACGAATTTATCCAAGGTTTATGTGGGTTTTTTTCATTTTAGCTGTGTGAGGTTTCATAAAATTACATTTAAGTGATTTAGAACATGTATATACTACCGTTTCAAGAAGTAAAACCAAACACTTTTTAACAATAACAAATAATATATTGCAGAAAAACACACTCTTTCTTCTACGTCCCCCTTACTAGCCAATCAAAATTTGGCGTGCAACTTTTGGTGTTCCCAATCAGATCGCTTTATAGAGGCCATAAGAATTATTTTACGCATTCATTCATTATAGCTCTAGTGCACCCTCTGGTGTAATTCTACTCTTTGACTTCGAAATTCTTGTTGAAAAAGATTTTATAACTGTCCTAACTTACCTATCGATACCAATATGTTAGTATTGGCGAATGGAGGTCTGGTATGCGTGAATTGAAGCATGGAGTACCGCAGGGTTCTGTCCTCGGACCCTGCCTATTTATAATTTACAATTAACGATATTTCTTTCCGTGACCCTCATGTTGGCTTTGTTCCATTTGCGGATGACACCACCTTAATCAATTCTAGTGAGTGCATCAATGAATTGATGGATGATTGCTGGATGTGAGGATCACAACAAGGACGAACTCTCATCTTTATGCAGAGTAATATTTTCCGCCAATGCATTCTTCAATTTTAGTTTCTTTATGTTCATTATTGTTAATACTAATTTCTGCAAAGTTCTTGATGCTCATCACCCCATTTCTTTAAGAATAAACAATGGAATAACTTCATCTAAATCCCACACGCCTTCTAAACTTTTTCTGGTTTCCTGATCAGCGAAGCTCAATAAGATATATTTTCCCAACATTCTTTTAGTGTATCTTGGGGAAGTTCATTTCATGAATCAGTCTTGTTGCAGATAAAAAAAGTTACTCTTCCTTTTATAGTTTTTCGCATTGGAGCAGTTCTTTCTCCGGCATGTAGCAAAATCCGATTCTTATACACCAGAAAATTACAGTCAAAACAGTAGGTTTTTTCGTTTGAATCTCCTCCAAAGAAAACAAAGATAGTTTCATTGGCCGGAAAAGTATGAGCATGTTTTTTTGGGATTTAAAGAGCAGGATTCGGATGAGCTTTCTGCACAGAAAGGAGGAATGATCACGAGGTAGTATACAGTAGTAGTACAATAGAGAACTGGCCTTTCCAATCGATGTTCATCCTCAATGCAAAATTTAGAGCTTTTGAAGCTTGCAATCCAGTTTTTCACGGTCGTAGACGACGAACATTGATCGGCACAGCATGAAGTCTAGGAGTAGTAAGCTACTGAACAAGCATCACGAAACTTAATCTTAGTAGTGTATAATAATTTTAAGTCTGCTAACTTAACTACAACTGTATTAAAGTTAATTTAATTTGAACTTCCCTGTATATATATAAAATTCTTTCTATTACTCTCTCGCCTGTAAATACCTTCTGCTTTTGAAGAGCATCGAAGCGAGATGGCAAATTAAAAATACCAAACGATTCTTTCATTTCTTTCCTTGACAGCTAATTTAGACGGACGACAACGAAGATAGCACCGTTATTTTCAAGTCCATAGCTCAACGTGTTGAACTGAGATGGAGTAATCGAAACTTTTTCAGTGATGCTTTTTTTCACATCTCATTTTTTGAGAGCGGCCGATCAACCCTCATCTCTTGGTGACGTTTTAAAAACTCGTTATTCAGATGTCAATTAATCGATGATCCGGTATGACAATTTGGATAGTCAGAGTCGATTTTCGTTTGTCTTTTTTCGTGTTTGTCTTTTTCGATCCCGGTCCTGCCGTTCGTCATTTCGATTCTGTTACATCGCTTTTGTTTCTCGCTTTTGTTTTTCGAGTTGTTGTTATTATTATTATTAATAGGTATCTGGTTTCTTTTGTTTTCGTTCCTTTCTCTTCTTGTACTTATTGGTTTTCGATGTTCGTCGTCTCTCCGAGCTACGGTGGCGCTGATAAGCTGTTATTAATGAAGTAGAAATTTTAATATATACAAGACTGTTCAAAAATTTTATTTCAATTAAATTGAAAATTAAAAACTTATTTTCTTCAAATTATACATCGTGGAAATAGGCAGAAGACGATGTAGAATAAAAGAGACAAGACTCACGATGACGAATTGCCCCGATTTGGCCCATTTAGCGCCGTTTATGACAAATTTAGCCCAGACACAACCCCATTCATTCCGGCTGATAATGAGTCGTATGTGCCTCGGGGCATTCCAACTATTTTTATTTTGGTAGCACTGGCGGCGGTAAGATGTCACTTGGAGATAGAGCCGAGTCGCACAACTCTCGAATATTTTAATTGATATAAATGCAGTTCATATTTCAACTGTGCAATTTAGACGTTCTTCACTAGACATAAGTTCTTCGCGTGATGAGCGGTGGTTCTTCTTTTTTCACTCGCTACATACGGTGGAGGAGTTTTTATATAGATTATCTCGTTGTGAATATCTCATCTCAGCGGTTTTGATATATTAACTTTCATCGATCTGGGTGTACGATAAGAACGGTTGAAAAATGTTGGAAGTTATTTATTACGTCGGAAATTTTAGAGACGTTTCCTTAATTTAGCTAAAAATTCGTTCTATTATTATTATTTATGAAACTTGAGTTCAAAGTTATAACATTTCATTCTAGATTTATAAAACTCCTTCCTTAACTTGTATAGTTTACCCTATAATTGAGCGAGCATGCCTTATCTTCCGGGGGGACAAAACCTCGTCAGCAACGACCACAGACAAACACGTCATCAAAGCGAATTTACTGCTCTAGCAAAAACCGCAAACAATTAAGTGTTCTTCTTTTCAAGTTAAATGACCTGCCGTTGTTCTATGTATCTGTTATGTCATAGGGGAAGAATCGTCCTATTCATGTCGATCACCTACCGCGTTGTCAGCAGTTTATGTCTAAGTTGCACTTTACGATTTACGTAAGCTTTCCCGGTCCTTTTATCAGTCTGTATGTAGCTTTATTTACGCTACAGTGGTGTCAACTCGTCGGTGTACAGATGTTTGATTGCTTGATCCGTAGGGAGTCGTATTAGAAACCAATTTGATCGTCACAATGAGGTAATTCTTTTATGAGTGAGATAAACTTGCGTCGAATGTAGCGAGGGTCATAGACACGATTTTCGTATAAAATATTGAAGTCAACAGTTGTGCTGTATACACCAAAACATATGGATAACATTCACGATAGCGTTAATACGAAGCAATTTGAATTATAAATCTCTTCTGGTCATCCTATGTAAGTGATGTAATCCTCCTCCTTTCTCGTATTTCCCTAAAAGAGAGTGTGAGATGCATTTATTCTGGCACTTTTTATTCTTCTTTATTCGGTAAACGTCCGAAACGTCCAGGCGTTACTGCACCATCGCATCGTCCCGAAAAGAGTTATACGATCGAACCGCACCGGATACAAATCACGCAAATCAGAAAATCGTATAATTCAAGGGGGATAAGGCTGAGCGCATAGCAACGCCGTTCGTCGGGATATCGAAAGCCCCCCGACGCCGCCGACTAGATAGTGTGGGGACCCGCAAAAGCGACCCCCTTCACTCTCTCTCCACGGAGGCGAGATAAAATCGGCGAAAGCTCACCTAGAGGACCAATATCGGGCGCGCCCAACTTTAAAATCATATTTACGCGATGCAGAGATGCCACGCTATTATACGACTACCGGAAAGGAGTGGTACAGGGACGTCGGTCGAAAACAGTGGCGTACAAACAGGATATAAATAGTACATGTAGTTTTAAAATTTAATATTAGAGACTTTAGTTTGTCTCATAAGTTCGATCTGAAGAAAATACGAGACAGCAGTGTATTTGCCTTGTCATGAGAACAATTTGTGTTTCCATAATTTCAGTGCATTTCCACTTGTTAGGAACAAAGCTACTTTCTAAACAAACGGGTTGACTGGGCAAGATTTGAACGAGTTTTAGTTTGGAAGATATTAAGGCCCGCAGTTACTCTGGACTTTGCACGGGAAAGCTTTGAACAAATTAGGATTAACTGAATGGAAAACAAGAAAATAGAACTATTATCGTTCGACGTACACTATGAGTTAATTAAACTCTTTAGTAAGGCGAAGACCAATTGTTGTCATAAAGAACTCTTTAGATGCTTGCTTGGAAAGATTTGCACAAAATGAGCTTGTTATTGTTTTTAATTCAAAGTGTCGATAGCCGCAGTGGTTAGGCGGCTATCCATTGGTGTGGCAGATTGCTTGAGTTCGGAGTTCAATTCTTAGAGAGGACGGTGACATTTTTCACGGAGAATTGTATTCCAATAGATGTATCATTCGCTGCATAGCTTGCAACTAGCATCCACCACAGATAAGAAATACTAAGACAATTGGGTGAACTGCAGGATAGAGTTAATTAAACTACTTAGTGAAGCAGATCAGCCGTTTAGTAGACGTTGTACTTTAAGTTGATTGTTCTCCGTAGGTAGGTTTAGTAACAACCTTAAATACTTACGATCGCGAGTCGCTTTATTTCAATTTGATAGAATGGTACAAGGTTATTCATCTGTACTGCAACACCTAAATATTTTTAAAATTGAATAAATTTTCAAAAAATTCAAAAAACAAAAGTTGGTGATTTTAAGTAAGATATCATTAAAATATATTTTAGATCTAGATATCGGTCATCTTACTATGAAACTAGTATTCAAGTTGCTTTTTCAAAAAATAATAATTGCATATTTGAACACTTTTGAAATCCTCGTGGGATAATCTTCTTTGAATTTCTTACCAAAGGGAGGTGTTTAGAAAAACATAATTTTTTGGGACCAAGATTGAGTAGCTTGATTTTTTGCAAGTTTATTAACAAATTGGGGGCCCAACTTAAGCAAAAAATCTTCGTTTCATGAAAACCATCCCGTTTTATTTATTTAAAATAAACCTCTTTGAAAAAAAAGAAATATTACAATTGTTTCTCATGGAATTTGAAAAGTGTTTAAATTATTCCCCTAAGTTTCTATGAAGAACATGATAATATTTTTGTATATTTTGTCGCTTAAATTCATTGAAATAAACATTAAAATAATTTTTATTATTATTATGTTTTTTTTCAAACTTGAAATCGACAGTTTGAACAGTTTGTTGGCAGTTTGGTCAACAATTTCTTAATAAGATAAGTTATGTTGAATCGTCCCATTTTCATTAGAACTTTCAGAAACAGCTTATATAATTGCATACAGTTTGTTTTAAATTAACAGGGCACTATTGCTAATTTTGTAATTATTGGAGCTATGAACTTGGTTAAAATAGCAAAAACCAGCAGAACTTTTATAGCAGGCTAAAATGGTCAGCTTAAAAAAATGGTAGAATATCGCTTTTTGAGATATTGATGAATTGAAAATTATCATCTACTCTAATATTAATATATTAAAATGTTGAAGGTGGGCCATCTAATGTTTGCAATTTTTAAGTACCTACTTTTTCGATTGTTTGGGCTTGAATTTTATAAATGGCAACTTCGATTTTGTGTATTAAGGCTGGAATTGTCTCCGGATGGTTTTTTTTTTGTTTTAAAGTGTGGTGGGTGCTTAGTTGCAGTGACTCCATAGGCTGTATTACTTGTCTGGCTATCACTGCAACTCTTGCGATGTAGTTTAGTGTGTGTAAGTTGTGTTTAAATGGCTTTGTGACAGCATCATATCGCCTTTTATGATGCCGCGCTGTTAATCACTTTGCTCCCAACAGAGAATGGCAAGTCGATCCGGGATTAAACTCTCTGAAAAACTGTCACCGTCCCTCCAGAGAATTCAACCCCGGCACCTATCGTCCTCTCACAACAATGGTCAGCCGCCTAACCACTGCGGCCATCGACTCGTTTTTTAGCATAACATTTATCCTTAACGGCTCTCCCACCAAAAATCGTCCAACGTGCTCAAATCACAGTTCAGAGGTATATTTTAGGTATTTTTTTCGATAAATGCATATTTTCGTTCTTCAGAGCATTCATGCATATTTTCTGTTGAAATTACAAATATGCTATTATTTCTTGTTTCGAAATACAAAGAAATATTCTGTAGGAGGTAATTAAATAATTTTCTAAAGTATTAAATAACTACTTAAAAATTAAATAGTTCCGAACGACAAATGTTAATTTCCAGTTTACCGAGGTCTGCACCTAAACGGTACTCGCTGAAACTTTCTACGGCTTTTATTTGCGCTGACATTCCCTTAGCTAAATTAAAAAATGAAGTTTTTCGCAATTTTATGGAAAAGCATACAAAAGCATTCCAGACGAGTCAACATTTTGATGTGGAACAGAGATGCATTGCAAATTTTATATTTGATATATTAGGAGTAATTAAGAAAGAGGTATCATATGAATGAGCTGTCTTTAAAAGTGTTGGACAAAGTAAATCATTCAACAGTCTCGGCTTTTTTGAACGATTCTCTCTGTTTATTGTGGCCGTCTGGGATTTTATATGAAATAGTACTACTAGTTTGTAGTGATGCGGTACCATACATATATGTGTAAAGCTATGAGGGACCTACAGGTTTTGTATCCAAACATTATTCATGTGACTTGTGTAGGTTTATACCGAGTGACAGAATTATTTTGTACTTTATATCCAAACGTTAATATGCTGATATCGTCTGCAAAAGAGATTTTTCTTAAAGCGCCAAGTCGTGTCCAGAGGTTTCGGAAATTGCAGAGGAGGTTCCACTGCCACCCTCGCCAATCATTACACTGGAACTTGGATCGACGCTGATGTATATTACATTTTGATCTTCTTAAGAAAATTATTGATCAATTCAATTCTGAAGAAGCTCAGAGCATTGAGGAAGCACAAGGTATTCCGAGAAGAATAGGCATTCGAGAAGATTTAATTTTTATTCGAGTTAATATGGCGTGCATTTCGACCGCAATCTCTGTACTGGTAGCTAAAAGGTTAGCTTTAAAAGACAGCATTGAAGTTATAGAAGATATACTTAAACGTTTATCGAAACTTCAGAAAAACTGTTTCGTCAATAAATTAAATGTGGTTCTGTCAAAAAGTACCGGCTATGAACAGCTAAAGAATATAAGTGATGTGTTGTTTTTTCCAATAACGATCCAGTTTCACGAACTCGCTTGGCGAATTGATCTACAAACTGAGTTAAAGGCCTATCATTTATTCCAAATTTTGCACGAAAATTTCTTACAACACCAGTTTTCATTTTTGGAAGGTTGGTGTAAAAACAATTTGAAAACCGCTGGAAAGAAATGGTCCTATAAACTAAGCATGTTCACCACATTTCTTTTTTTTGTATATTCTTGCTGTGTCCAATTAGTTCTTAAAGTTGATCAACGTAAACAGCGGAAAAAATTACAGATTCTTGCTATGTTTACCAAATTCATAGCGCAAATTTAATTAGCAATAGCAATATAGTTAATTCTTTGACACTTGAATTTTTTGGTTGCTTTGTGTTTTAGCGTCTCAACTAAAATTTTGAATAACATTTGCTTCTAGGTCGTTATGTGCATGATATTGTAGGCTAAATTCATTGCAACTAGAGAAATATTAGAGAGAGTCTTTAGGTCTCTTACAACAGAAAATAACGCTTCCGTCTCAGAGGAGGACAGTTTTACCAGAGCAGTATCGGAACTAACTAAATACCAGTTTTCAGAAACAGAGTACTGAACAACATTCTAGATTACCTTGCATGATTTTTTTAGGATAAGCATCAGTGCTTTGCATCCTAATTTTATAATATGCACGCCACTGGTCGACTAGAGGGGAGGAGGAGGACATAGCGGCTCGAAGAGGTACCAGATGAAGTAGGATCGCTACGGCGCGCGGCATTGAGGAGGGTTGAGACAGGGATGAGTTGGGTGGCATCTAAATTTCACAGGCTACGGTATAAAAAGCTCCCGATTCCGTTCTGACTTTATCTTGGGCCATAAATTTGCCAGAAGCGCCTCTGATTTATTCGTTCACATAAACGGGCCGCGTACCCCCCCTCTACCCACCCCTATACTCACCCCCTTCATCCAACTCCGGGCATCCCCCCAACTCCCGACGATTCCCTTGTATTCTACTTGCCGGCGCGGTCCTAAAACAACAAAATTGTCCCTTAATATGAATTATTGTCTAAGTACAGCCGCTGTAAAATACGTTTAATAACGGCGGGGCCAACATCAAGTGGCCCGGTGGTGTTGTTTTGGTTGTTTTAACTGCCAGTTCGTAAGAGAAGTTTTATCGGTGGACCAGTAAATCGAGAGGGAGTCGTTTCAGTATGATTTTTTCGTTTTATTTTGTAATAATCTGTATCGTACGAAAACTTACGTTAATAATAGTTTTAAAGTCTGCATTAATACGACGAAAATAGTCATGAGAGGGAAATAAGGAGAAGGTAAGAAGAAGTGGATCAAGACATAACGAGGCATTTTAAATCGAAAAGTCCTGTAACAGACATTCATGGTAAAATTGCAGGAATCATCTTACTAGCAGAACAATTTATTACATTTATATAAAATTGTATTAAAATTTTTGTCATGACTCATTATTGCTCCAACAAAGAACATTCTTACGCGTAAGGTATATTAACATGAATTCAACCACTACACTAATACATCAGCCATAAGACATTAACGAGTCACTCATAATCCATCTAATTATACGCACTCAACGTGAAAAGAAGGTACGTTGTGGCAAGTTGATGACTTGTAGGTCGTGACCGATGGAGAGCTACCGAACAGGGGCCACCATCTAGCGTCGGAAGAAGAAGTGACACCAGCGCGCGTGTTCGGGGTGGATCTGCACCGCCCCTGCATTAGTCTCCACGCGCACCTTGTAATTAAATGTTGCGCCGACGCCACTGTCCCCTTTCATTTACCTCGTCTTCTTTCTTCTTTTTTCGACGAGCTGATGCTTTTTCCTCCATTCTTTTGATTGATGTTTTAATTGTTACGCGTTGTTGCAGGAAAGAAGCACGCTCTTGTATGTGTGTTGGTGCCATTAAGGAAGACGGTTTGTTGCGTTCATGCGGTGCGAGATCAAAGCTGGTAGGCGGAAGTTGAGTTACTTTACAAAGGAAAGTGTTGAAAATGGGCTTACGCGCAGAGGTGTAACCGCGGTCTCTAATTGATTTTTAACAGCTGATAGTCTAATTTTGATTGAGTTTCTTAATGCGTGTTGGAAGAGGTCTATTGTTGAGTTATTAAAGACTTTTTTATCGCTTATTAAAATAGGGTACCTCTATATATATAAAGATTATACCATTACCGTAATGCTTCCGTATAGTATTTGATGATTGTTGGTTTTCGAGTCTATTAGACATTATAAATAAGATACCTACACACCGTTAGTAAAAATTGGAATCATTAAGAAAATGCGGGAATGAAATCCATAGCCGGACATTGAAAAGCACAGCCTATCGATTAAAAAGATCGCAGTGTTCTGCCTTGCAAAGACATGTTAAAAATGTCCCAAAGGAATCCGACAAGCATGTTAGCCATGGTAATTGGTGATAAAACAAAGCGTTTACAATATAAGCAAAAAGCAAAACGTCAGAGTGCGGCATGGAAGTCACCAGAAGAGCCAAAAGAGAAAAAATTAGAGCAAATCCAAGACAATATTTATGGTTTTCTTAGATTCAAAGGGAATTGTTCTCATTGAATTTGTCCCAGAAAGTCAGACGATGAACGTAGAATATTATCTGAGAGTTCTACAACGATTGTGGGCCAGAATTTAACGAATTCGACCGGAATGCCGAGAGCCAGGAAGTTGTTTTGGTTGCACGACAATGCACCATCGTTCAAAGCTACTATGGTACGTGAATTCCTGACCAAAAAAGGCATCATTGTTATCGATCATGCACCGCATTCACCTTATTTGGTTCCATGCGACTTCCGGCTATTTCCCAAACTGAAATTCATGATGAAGGGAAATCATTTCAATACCATCCCCAAAAGATTTCGATTGCAATAGTTTCCAAAAATTTGTTGAACGTTTGCTACACCGTATTGACTCAGAAGGAGACTATTTTGAATAAACAAGAATAAAAAATCGAAATAATAAACGCTTTATATATTTTTTTAGATCAGTCTCATTGGATCTGGGACAGACTGTGTATAATTAATGTACTGAAGAAAATAACCTCTAATTGCGTTTCTTCAAACTAGAAATCTTTACTAACCATATACAGGGTTCTGCAAAATGATCTCCCACATTTTAATCTTTAATAAAAACGCCATTGTAAATGCTACCTATTTAGATTTTATTTTTATTAAGCGAAAAACTATGCTACGCCATTTGTTTTTATTATGTTTTGAAAATTACAAAGTCCAAGCGGCGACCATTTCTTTCGATACACATTCGAAGCTGATTTCTGAAAGTTTCCATCACTCGAGCAGTAATTTGAGGAGATATTCCTCTAATTTCTTGGCGTATTGCTGCTTTCAATTCGTCAATGGTTCACGGATTGTGTTGAAAAACCTTCGCTTTCAGGTAGCTCACTCCAAAGGGAAAAGTCGCATGAGGAAAAGGAGAATGTCCTGGAAACATTTTCCTTAAAACGTCCGTTATCCTACTTGCCATATGAGTTCTCTAAATTTTGGTTCCAAAAAATTGCGTAGCATATCGACATATCGATCAGCAGTTACGGTAACCGCCACGCCTCCCTCTTAAAAAAAATAGGGACCCCAAACGCGAAACGATGCAATACGACACCAAACGGCAACACGTGGGCTGTGAAGTGCCCTTTCATGGTGTTGCCGCAGATTTTCTGGTGCCCAGTAGTGAAAATTCTGCTTGTTCACACAACCAGATAAATGGAAATGAGCTTCGTAACTCGTTATTAAAAGATCATTTTGTGGGACGTTTTGAAGAATATCGTTGGAATATGCTCTGCGATTTTCCCAGTCCCGTTCACTAAATTCTTGCACAATCATCATTTTGTATGGGTGGAACTTCAGATCGGCATGCAAAATTCTTCTCACAGAACGATCGGACAAACGCAAAGCAGCGGCGTGTTTAACAGCTGAACGGCTAGGAGATCGTTCAACTGTTTCTCTTACGGCTGCAACATTTTCAGGTGTCTGAACACTTCTGGGTCTACTAGATTTTCTTTTTAAGGCTGAACCTGTAGCTTTAAAATTTGAAACCCACAACAGCATTGTTTTGTGATTCGGAGCCGGAGCATGTCTACCAAGCGCAAAGTGAGTACAGATTACACGTTGCTCGCCCGTCCAATTCATAAGGACAAGTGAAATGGCAGGGCGCGAGTTACCAACCGACTACGCTAAGCTCCCTCTGTCTTTAGCGATTCAGGCACAGTGGCGGTGCAAAATGTGGCAAAATCATTTTGCCGAACCCTGTAGTATTCGCTATTTAATGATTTCTATGATTTAGTTATAGTAGTAGTTCGTTAATGAAGAGATATTCTGTATTATATTTGCCTAACAAGCAACAACGTTTTGACCAGGATGGTTGGCTCAAGCTTGCTTGACGATTTTGAGCTGTTCCAGTATCGCAAGATCGCAAACGAAAATACTTAATATTCTACAGAACAGTGTTGCAGCATCCTCACAAATCCTGAACGATTTAAAGTTTTCACTCTTGAACAAATACCGCTGGTCAAAAACACTTTTAAAATAATTGCTTGGTAAGTGGATCTGTTTGTCTAGCATCTTGGCTTGGTTGAACTATAGATTTTTACTCGTGCGATCACTTGACATTGCAGATCATTCACCAAGCATTTTTAAAGGACAGATACAATTATTGAACTCAGAAGACTAAGGAAGCATTCGGTCTAACTTTGGACAAAACCCAAGACCTCGGATAAAAGATTGAAACACCAACAATAGAAGTTGTTGAAAATGATCCCCAATAGCCAGATAGCACGTTAGTTTACAGCAAGCTGCATTCTGATACGCATACAGTAGCGAGTTGTCATCTTCAACAGAATGACATTTACTTAAAATTAAAAGAATTGCTATTAATTTAAGACTACTGTTTTGTAGTCTTGATATTAATTTAATTTATAAACAATTGATATTAATTTCAAGTAATTGTTTTAATTTTAAGTAAATATTATGCCAGATAGATAGAAGACGATAGCTGCTATTGCTGTCGAAACGTACATATGAGTAATAGGAACAACAAACATTATACAAGTTGGTAAAGTAAGCTTTACCTAAGCTGGTAAAATTAAGCATAATTCAAGTTTGTCGCTAAATAATAAAATTGGTGATACATACTTACTAGTATAGTTGAAGCTGGACAAACAAGCTTAATTAAACCATTCTGCAAGTTTATCATGAGCTTGCAAAGCAAGTATACTTTAAGCTTGTCACGTCTAAAGTAGGATGCTTATTTTAGGATGAAAGTTTGATAGCTCGTATCCCTTTTATTTTGAAAAATTAAACGTTTCTTTTTCCTGCAGGTTTTAGCCGTCCACCAAGCATTATTTACTATTACTAGTATGCATATTTTTAATCTTTTCCCATTTACGAGGGAGCGTTTTTATATTCCCGGAATGGGGGATAAGGGGTGGAAATAAAAAAACCCAATTATTTTCTTTTTCAATATATTCACCTGCAAGACGGATACATTTTTCACATCTTTCAATTAATTTATTTATACCCTCATAAAAAAATGATTTCTCTTTATCTGCAAAATACGCCGAAACTGCCTCCTTGACTTAATCATCGGCAGTAAATTTTTTACCCCGCAGCTCTTTTTTCATTTTCGGAAACAGGTAATAATCACTCGGGGCCAGGTCTGGGCTGTAGGGTGGGTGATTCACAATTTCGAAGCCCACCTTATGCGGGGCAGCTAACGCAACGCGGCTCTTGTGGACGGGCGCGTTGTCGTGCAAAAGCAGCACACCTTTCGTCAATTTTCCCCGTCTTTTCTCTTTAATGGCTTCTTTTAGTCGCTCTAATATTGAAGCGTAATATTCGCCGGTTATAGAAACACCTTTATCTTTATAATCAATCAACAATATTCCTTCCGAGTCCCAAAATACCGTCGCCATGAGTTTCCCAGCTGATTGTGACACTTTAAATTTCTTGGGAGGTGCTGTGCCCTTTTTATGTCACTGCATGGAGTCTTGTTTGGACTCAGGTTCATAATGATGAACCCAAGTTTCGTCTCCAGTAACAATTCGACTCAATACACCATCCTTGTCTTCATTACAGAGGTCCAAAAATGCACGCGAACACTCTACGCGCTGTTGTTTTTGCGGCGGCAGGAGCATTCTCGGCACCCATCTTGCGCTGACCTTAGACATGCCGAGATGATCGTGTAGGATTTTAAAAATTGTTGTATCGGATACTCCAACCATTTCTGCGAGTTGTTTCTTCTTTAGTCGAGCATCTTCGAGTACAATTTTTTCAACTTTTTCAATAAGTGGTCACCTCAATGCTCCTACCCCTCGGGGTCGTCTTCAAGGGATTCCCTTCCTTGTTTAAATAAACTATGCCACTTGTACACCATGGTTTTTCCTGGACAAGAGTCGCCGTAAACCAATGACATCTCATTCATTATGGTAGCGACTGATTTTCCTTGCCTGGTAAGGAACTTTATAACGGCACGATATTCGATTTTTTCCATATTTCACTTTTCACTCCTGATTATGTTACTTGGTTGACGATAGCTCAAAGACTAACTGTCTAATAACAATGAAACTTCGTATTTATACTAATTATGAGTCGCTGCACAGGCCACACCCACAATGCATCTAATCACCCCCCTACAACCCGCTCATTCCGCGAATATAAAAACGCTCCCTCGTAGCTATACCACAAGTAGGTATCCTTCTGTTCGCCTCTCTTGCAGAAATAGTATTATTTCATCTACTGTTATAGCCCCAGCCTGCTCGATATCTTTCTTCTTGATACGTTCAAAACCGGAGCAGTTTTTAGCGAATAAAAGAATATCTCTGCAATTGACATTTGATCAGCTGATCTAATGGTTTGGTCTGCAGTTGCTTCTTCTGAGGTTGACATTGTCCTCTTTCTTTTTCTTTGGTCCTCTGAAAATATCACCATCCCCAGATTCTTTTGATGCAAGTTAGTTGACTTACCATGATAAAAGAGTAAATCATTGCTCGATGAAAATTCTAATTTACTCCTCAAACTTCGCAAAACTCGCTCTGAAAATCCAGTTCCACCTATTCTATACAGCATCAGTGAGCAGTAATAACAAAAATAAAGCTTTTCTCGTACTTATTACAAACCACAATACATCATGTATTGACTAACCTCTTCCTCAACAACAATAACAAGAATAAGAATGCTTTGCTTACAATTGTACGCGTTTTACCATAATATTTACAAAGAACGCCCCTCTTGACTGAAAAGCGTGAACATAAAACCAACAAATAACTATGACTTGAACCTCAACTGAACGACCACACGTAGACCCCCTCCTAATAACAGATGTTTATTCGTCTTTATCTGGCGGGCAGGAAATATTAGTTTTTCCTAAACGAAAAATTTCACACACAAAAACTAACCTATTTAAATAGGTGTTGTCCCCGTTGGCGTGGTCTTTGGCGAGAGAGATGATAATTTAATAAAGCAAACGTATTAATCATGTGTCAAGTGGTGGCGCTCCTGGGTCTGAAACGCGGCGTCCCGCCGTAATTGCCTTATTGTCAAAACACTGACCTGCACAGCGTGCTTCGTGCTTCTAAGACTCGATATACAGAGGACCACACATTCGGATTACGATGGTTTCGAGGGCCTTTGAAGGTATTTATTTATTTATGTCCGTGTTGTTCGTGTAGATGAGAGGGCGAATTTTTGTGAGAAAATATTTCGATTTAAACTGAGACGTAGACGGGTATTGATGTATGGTTGAATGAAATCGAAGAATTTTTTGACCAAGCAGGAGCTATAAAAATATTTCTGTAAAATGATTGGATATAAATTGTGATATTAAAAGGAAAAACCGAAATCGTTCGAATATTTGAGTTTAAAAGCAGTTGTTTTCTAAATAATTTATGATGATTTGTATTATATATTACGTATATCGTATATGGAAATTTTGTGTATGTTAGATAAAAATATTATCATAAAATTTACATTTTATTTTGATTAATATCTCTCATTCAAATTTCTTCTAAAAAATATGTAAGAGAGAATGTTGTAGCTTCAACAGACTTGTACTTTCAATTTATTCTGATTGTTATTATTATTATCATTATCTGTCAGAGTTTGAGGTTGTCAATTTGCAAAATAAAATAATAAAAACTATCCCTCGTCCTAGCATATCGTCAAGATGGCGAAAGCTTGAAGGAACCACTTTGTCTCATTCTACAGCGTTGACTAAAACGAGTGTTGATTCTATTTTTGAACATGGACATCTATCGACAAATTTTACAACAACGCTATGAAGATTGTAATCTATCCCAAGGATTTGTTTAAATGTGTTTATGAAGGTGCTGTTATTTTCTTCGCTAGCTAAAAATCGCAGTCAGCCGGCTGGAATTCTTTTTATCTTCAATGTTAAATGATAATCTTATCACTGATAACTTGGAACTTGGCCACAAAAACGACTAAGTAATAATATATGGGGGTGCAATTTGAAAAAATTTAACGTGTGAGTTAACGTGCCATAGTAAAATAACCACGCAATGTAGACAGCCGTTCTCGGCGCTAAAATATACTCCAACATGTTGTTTACATATATTACGAATTTTAAATTGATATATGAAAAATCAAGCGTCCTCTGTTTTGAATAAATGTCTGCTAGAGCAAATGTTTTCAGAAAAAATGGAATACCTAACTACGAAACGCCCGAATCAAATCGCAAAAAGTAAAGATATTCATAAAGCCTAAAAATAGGTGAATCCAAATGTGTAAAAATGTGTTCCATTAAAAATAATGAAGTAGATGGCGATTTCACTTGATGCATGGTGAAGCTAGACATTAAGAAGTATACCTGAAAATTATTTTTGACTATAGAGGGTGTTCTAAAAGTTATGGGCACAATCGCGCGACGTTTTTTTAAATGGAACACTTTTTTTGCATTTTTAGCAGTGGTAGATCATTACCTATACGTACCTATTTTGTTTTTTTTTTCTTTGATGCGTATGTTTAGTGCAATGAATATTTTTGTTTAAAAATTAGTATTTACATAGTACTATTAAAAATAACAGTACTGCCACAAACATGAAGTTTTAATTTAAAATGAAATAATTGAGGATTCTTTGATCAACAAATAGGAGATGCGTTAGGAAAAATTGGAACCTTTAGCGATATACAGTATGTTCGACATTTACTGTCCAATTTTGGAAATTTTGAGCAACTTTTTTAGAGTTTTTTAAATAGAACAGCCTGTATATTTTTACACAAACGGACGAAGAGCTTAATTATGAACACTTTTTGTTAATATAACCCTAAGGCTATCTGTAGTCGTTTTTGATAAAAACGGCAAATTTAAAAGTTACTCTATGGAAATACATATAATGCTGTGGATGAATAGAAGACACACAACCCATGACTAGTAAGGAAAATAGATCGCCAGCACAGATGGTCCTTACATGTATGGGACGGTATTATTGGTGATCGAGTAGTAGGTCCCTACTTTTTGTTGGCCATTTAAATGGTGACGTGTATCTCAATTTTTCAGAAAGCATATTACCAAAGTTTCTACAAGTTTCTCTTGAGCGGGAAAGTATGTTGCAACACGATTACTCATCTGCTCACTTCATGCTGGCTGTAAGGATACATTTAAATCAAACGTTTCCAAACAAATGAATCGGAAGAGGAGAACCGAGGCAGTGGCCACAGGAAAGTGGGACAGTCCTTCAACAATCGCTTGCATTTTTGTCTACAAATGAATGAAATACATTTCGAAAACCTTCTATAGTGTCTATTTTCTTTTTTTACATATTTTACATGTTTACTTTCTTCATTTTTAAATTAAATAGTTACGTATTAAGAATTTTGCTTTTTTATCAAAAACGACTACAGATAATTAAGCTCTTCAACCGTTTGTGTAAAAATATACAAGGTGTTCTATTTAAAAAATTCTAAAGAAGTTGCTCAAATTTTCCAAACCTGGACAGTAAATTTTGAACAGCTTGTATATCGCAAAATTTCCAAATTTTGCCTAAAGCATCTTTTATTTGTTGATCAAAGAATCCCCAATTATTTCATTTTAATTTCGCATTTGTAGCAGTACTGGTATTTTTAATGGTACTACGTAAATATTAAATTTTTAACAAAATATTTATTGCACTGAACATATGCATCAAAGAAAAAAACAAAATAGGCACGTATAGATGGTCAGCCACTGCTAAAAATGCAAAAAATGCAGGAATTTTTGGAACACCCTGTATAGTCAAAAATAATTTTCAGATATACTTCTTAATGTATAGTTTCACCATGTATTAAGTGAAATATTTCACTTTAATAGCCAATGAGCAATCAAAGACCAGAGTTCAGCTGCAGGACCCTGTATAGAGAATTAGTTGTCAACAAGCCATGGAGCGATACACACCTCAAGAACGTGGAATTATCGTTACTACTTATTTGACAAATTTTCAGTCTGTTGTCTTAAAGCAGCGTGATGTCAAAAGAAGTGATAGGCCTCGTAGTGCTCGTTCGAACGAGAACATCGCTGCTGATGACGATACACATACATGATTAGGCATCAACAAACCTTCGTTGCAATGGATTTTGGTGAAAGATTTGGAAATGTTACCCTACAAAGCGCAAACTGTTCACGAGTTGCTGCTTGTTGACCGTCTGACAAGGTTAGTTAACTTACTGCCATATTCTGTTGAACTTGGTGCAAGAAGAGGATGATTTCGTATTAAAAATCATTATGAGCGACGAGCCCATTTCCATTTAAGTGGTTATGTTAACAAACAAAATTTGCGTTTCTGGGGCAGAGAGAATGCACATGAAATGCAGTCTAGTCGATGATAGTTTTTCAGAGGGTTGAAATCCGAATCGACTTACCATTCACTGTTTGGAGCAAAGTGATTGACAGGGTGGCATTATAAAAGGTGATATGATGCTGTCATAAAAAACTAGTTGGTGGTCAAGAAACGATGGTCAATTCTACCTACTTGTAGTAAAAAAAAATTCTAATCATTTAGTTTTGAAAATGTAAAAGGTGGTCAAAGATGATGAAACGATCGAATCCGATGAACAAAATTTCTATATTTCACACTTTTAGCATCTTCTTCATCTGTGAGACCCCAAAATACGAGTGTAGTAGCTATAGCCTATACGAAAAGTAGTCAATTGAAATCGTTGATGGTCAATAGTGGTCAATAAATGGTCAATCCTTTTGGTCATATTTGTCGATTTTTGACCGGATTGTGGTGCCAACTTGGCGGCCCTCATAGCATTACGTAGGTTTGTTGTGCTTGTGGAAGCTGTTTTACGCAGTGTGCTTGCTTATATATTAATTGATGGTGATCTACCGTCTTTGTTTTTACCTTCTTCACCTGTAGATCATCTAGTTTGATGATCATGTGAAGGCTTCTGTGCAAGAATATGTTTTCAGAAGATGATTTTGGAATTTTTAAATGTCAACTTTATAATAGAATTTCTGCCGCAGAATATCCAGACAAAATTGTGTTGACTATTCTACTGGAAGTCCACCATAAAGTAAAACAAAAAAAAATAGAGATTATTATTTGCCATATATTGTAATTTTGATTGACTACATTTTATTTAGGCTAAGCTGCGTTAAATATATTTAGGGATTCCGTGCTCAGTGTCCCGAAAACTGCAATTTAGAAACTTTATTCACCAGACGAGATTAATCATGTTTGACTACTTAAAAACAACATTTTTGCTGCACAATAAGATGCACCAGTATCCAAACTTTTATCATACTCTTTGAAGAGTTTGAGGGATATCCGCAGATAGCTAGATTTCTTGCTGTTTAGAGGTATGAAACTAGCAGTTGTAATCCTTTCAGCGGTCACCACCTCAAAGAGTCTTTGAAGCTTCTTTTTATATATAACTTTGATGTTCTATATAAACAAAATGGTGTTTTCGGACTGTTTTCTTGAGCTACCAGAAAAATTATTTGGTGCTCAAACATGCTCAAATGATGGTCAATCCTTCTGTAATAGAAATTTTGGTTTAGAAAGTTCCTGTTAGATGAGGAACACTGCTAAATTTCTATTTTTGAAATATTTGGCAGACGATTCCTAATACTTCTATAGTCTTATCAAAATGTTCCTCTACAAAATGCAAACTGTTCACGAATTTCTGCCTGCTGACCGTTGGACAACTTACTGCCATATTCTGTTGAACTTGGTGCGAGAAGAGGATGATTTCGTATTAAAAATCATAATGAGCGACGAAGCCCATTTCCACGTAAGTGATTATGTTAACAAACAAAATTTGCGTTTCTGGGACATAGAGAATCCTCATGAAATGCAAGAAGAGCCGTTGCATCCCCTCAAAGTGTTTGGTGCTGCATTTGCAGTAAATGGTGAGCGTTACAGGCAGATACTAAACGAGTTGTTTTTTTGCTGAAAGTTACTGCATTGGGTCTGGATCATTGTTGGTTTCAACAGGACGGAGCAACAGCTCACACAGCTCGGGCAAATATGGAGATTTTGAAACACCAATTTCCAGGTCGAGTGATTTCCCGTTTTGGAAATTTGAACTGGCCATCTAGATCGCCAGATTTCTTCCTTTGGGGGCTTTTTAAAATCTCGCGTTTACCACAACAAACAATGAACTTTGCAAGTCTTGAAATCTAACATTGAAGAAGAAATCGCCAATTTGGAGCCACATGTTTCGCGAGCAACAATTCAAAATTAATGTCACACTTTCAAATAATTTTTTTATGAAAACATAGCTCTTTTTACTTTTGCTCCAACTTGTAGATGCTCTCTGTTTGTTCCATGTTGGTTTTTCGACCAGCGTACACAAAGTGACTGTCAAGCACTGACTGTTCACAGTGAAATATCAAACCGAATTCGGTCAAATTTTGAGGTTAAGTAGATGAAGAGTAGAACATTCACCTATCATCACTCATAGATGTCGCTGCGCTAAGAACTGGAACCACTCTTATCGCATCCGGGATAGACAATGTATTACCTGTGTATTTTGCCGTTTACCCGAACATCATGCTCATTCATGTTTCTATATATTTAACTCAGAATAACCTGTTTCAGAATTGTTTGAGAATCAGTTACTACCGTTTTTGTTTAACTTAATTGCATTATTCATTCATCTAGTGGCATTGTGAGAAGAGGAGACAGGGGTGGGAGGACGATAAAAACAAACGCACATATACAGAAGGCGTCGAATTATAGCGTAGATAATAAGAAATCTGATCTACACAATCCGATACGACCTTTTGCCGCAAGAACTGTGAACCGTGGCACGCTCTATACCCGACGCGGTCTCACACAACTGTTATAATCGCGAGCTCGAATCTGTACATAACGGATTATCGTGTATCTCGATTGTTGTCGATGCCCGTGTTGTTTAATCTGTAGGTAATCTGATTCGATTGATAGTTATCTTGTGTGGTGGCTGCGTGTGCTCGACGACTATTAGATCTTTCGATGTTTTACCGGAATATTGCCGGTGTGTATGTTTTTGCTTTGACGGTGGAAATAGTTGTTTCGGATAAAAACGATGAATTTCACCGTTAATTTTGTGTTTTGCTCTCACGTAATGAATGTAGTACATTTATGTACGCATGTATATAAATATATCCCAAGAAAACACGACAGTACTTAATCTATTTGAACGGTTCTCTTTTTTTCTATTGAATTACGTTGGTAATATGATGTCCAATGATAACGGACGTCTTCTCCGCTATCCTTAAATCAAAAAATATTTTAATAGAATTGTAGACCTGTGCTAGTATATCCCAATAAAAGCTTACAAACATTTGTGGAAGGATTAGATTCAAAATTACAATTAAGCATTTTTACATCACACTATTAGTCACAAACGAAGCGAATAGTTGCAATTTACTAATGCATCCTTTCATCTACTCCCATCCTTTAACGCCGCAAAAGAATGCAAACCTAAAACCGGGGTCTGATGGATTAGCTTTTACTTGATCTGTGTCCAGACACTGTAGCGCCGTGTTATACTTCGCATAACGACAAGGGCGCCGTTTTAGGCGCCACCGTATTGACCCACCCTTCCGCTACCTTTTCCATACACCACCAACACACCGTGTTCAATACGAATCCCGTCACGGAAAATATTCGACGTCACTCACGAATCTCCGCCTAATTGCTTTTTAATTTGATCTTGAATTGAGCGAATGGGTAATTGTCGGGGCGAACAGGAGCTGTCAAGATGCAGCGTGAACTATTCAATTCGATAGAATTTCATTCGAGACCGGATTTACAAAAACGAAGAAAAGAAAGAGGTAAGGCGATATAAAAAAAAGGGCGATTGTGTTTGGTTCTGCTACTGTGCTGTTAGTTGTCGTTTGTTGTTGTTATAGGTTGAAAAATTCTAGCGTATTATAATCAATGATGTCAAGTTTGTATTACGTCTTTGTGCGGCTAATGATATGTTTTCGTTTTCGGAAAGAATGGGAACAAATGCTGCTCGGCGTGGATCGTAAAGAAGTGAGCTTTCGAATCGTGGTTCTATAATTGCCATGGTATAAATAAGGAATTGTAAATACGAGTCTGGATAATTGGATAGGCATGTAGACGTGATAATTTAAGACGAATCATTACGGGTATTAAGAAACGTGAATTAAGAGGTGCTTAATTAATATTGAAAACGAATCTATTTACCAACTGGTCAAAATAAACTTTTAATATATGCTTCTTCGATTCTCGCAGAACTTAAAGGAGAACGAATCTAAATATTAACCAATAAGAAGAACTTTCTATGTTAGACAAAGTTTTAAAATTTTTCACAAAACTACTTAGTTTTACAGTTTTTTTCCCTTGGCGTTGAGGGATCTAAGCCCATTTGCCACATTTGAATTAAACTTTAATATCGCAATCTTTCATAAACCCGATCAATGCACTGTATATTCTTGCATCATTGCTCCTGAGTAGTAGTACCATTGAAGTTGGTAATGGTACTCCAAATTCTATCAGTTTCGCCAAAAATCTGTACCTTTCTCGTTGAAACTTCTCACAAGCCAAAGTGAAGTGATTTAAATCGGCAACTTCATAGCCACATGTACAGGCACAAGAATCTATGATTTTTAGTCGATGTAAATGTGCAGGGAAACTGCCATGACCGAATTTCATTGTCGCTATGGTAGAGTACGCAAATCGTAAAGTTCTAACCAAAACGATAAAGAACACTAAACATTTTAACCCACTAAACACCAAACAAGTTTTAACTAAAACACTGACGCGTTTCAACAGCAATGCTGTCATTATCAAGGCGATAATAAAACTAAATTAAAATAAAACCTACAGATAACAGGTAACCTAAATGTTATGCACGGTCAATCCGATAGTTCCGAAGGTTGTATTTTATCTTTGGGGTTACCGATGAGACTTCGTAAACTAGTCCCAGGACTGTAAACTATTCTGAGATCTAGCTCTTTGAAGATTTTACTCAAACCTTTAGTGATAAAGGGAGCGTAAGGGAGGGTCACAACGGGTGAAGCTTTAACATCCTCTCGAAAAGTCGTAGATTCTTTCACAGTTTTCTTATAATTAAACGTCCTAATTAACTATAGATATGTTGAGGCTGGAAGCCATTACACTTGGCCGCATCTTTTATAATTTTAAGCTCTTTCTCATACATCGCCTTGTTCAAGGGAAAAGTGAGAACTCTGTGGACCAAAAAATTCAGGCTTGCCATTTTGTGTCGAACACAATGATGGGAATCTGAAGAAATGTAGCGAAGTGTACTGGTTTCTTTTCTACACACGTCAAACTCTAATCTATTGTTATTTCTAATTACTTCCTAATTCTAAGTATCTAGAAAGGGTAGCTGACCGTTTTCTTCTCTTTCACAAGTGAACTTTATGGTTTCAAACCGATTATTTAATCTATTGAGAAAATCGTCAATACTACATTTTTTAGTATCAAATATAGCGAAAAATGTCATCCACATACCTCAACCAAACCCTAGGAAAGTATTAACTCTCAGATTCTAAGTCCTTTTCAAAACGGCTCATGAAAAGGTTGGTCAAAAAGAACGCCCATTACCGTTCCTTCCAGCTTTTCGTAAAAACTCTCGTTAAATTGTTTCATACAGTTGTCAGTTAAACGAATAAATTCCTGAACACGTTGACTCAAACTATGTTGAAACAACAAGTCCTCAAGGTATGTCAAGGTGTCTGGAATCGATACACTAGGAAAGAGAGAACTAACATCAAATGAAATCAATACTTCACCCTCCATCAACAGAATATTTTAAATTTCTTTAATAAATTCTAACAAATTTTTTACTGCAAAACTAGGGGTGTAAAGGTTTGAGTAAAATCTTCAAAGAGCTAGATCTCAGAATAGTTTACAGTTCTGGGCTGGGATTAGTTTAAGAAGTCTCATCGGTAACCCCAAAAATACAACCTTTAGAAAATTCAGGTATTTACGAAATCAATTGTAAAGATTGTAATCAACAATATATTGGGCAAACCAGGAAAGCAGTCTCAACTAGATTTAAAGGCTAATCTTAGATTTAATAGAATTGAGAAATCGAGCGTTGCCCAACACATTCTTGAAACAGATCACAACATCGATCATACGAATGTTAAACTAATTAGACAAATAAACAATTGTAAATTTCTAAATGTTTTCGAAAGTTTAGAAATATATAAAAATAAGTCATGTGTAATGAACTTGTGACAACGGCCCTATCCCGCATTCGTCCTTGTTTTCCTTAATCGGAAATTAATGATGCGTATCGGATTGACCGTGCATAACATTTAGGTTACCTCTTATTTCTCTCTCTAGGTTTTATTTTAATTTAGTTTTATTATTACCTTGATAAATGACATCATTGCTGTTGAAACGCGTCGGTGTTTTAGTTAAAACTTGTTTGGTGTTTAGTGTTGGCTATAGTACACTCGGTACGACTTAGTCTTCGAACGATTTTAATAAGGTAACTCACTAAAATCGTTCGAAGACTAAGTCGTACCGACTGTACGTTTACCATTTATCTTCCCATTTCTCCCTTAAAAAGTACCTCTTAAGCTGCGATAAAATCTCCGATTCATAGATCATCAGGTCCAGTACTGCTCCATCGGTTACGGATGCTTTCGCTAACGCATCTACTTCCTCGTTGGAAATGATTCCTACATGGCCCCTAACCCAGAACAATTTGACAAAGGCTGCACGAGACCTTAAATCCGTACATCGTAATGATGTTCAGTAACAGGGGATGTTCCTGAGCAAACCATTTCCTGTGCTTTAAGGCATTAAGCACACTTTGAGAGTCTAACATAATTGCCACATTTGCGAAACTCCTTTCCTGGATATATTTAAGCCCTTCGACAATTGCCCTCGCCTTTGCAGAAAATGTATTCAACATTACTAACGATGTTATTTGCATCATACACCGCGCAACCACAGCCATTCTCGGACTTGTGTGTAGATGATAGGGGTGTAGTTTTGCTGAATAGATATTGAATAACAGTCGACTTAAAATAGAACCTTGAACTAATCCAACACTAACTCTTCTTGTACCTACTAAAACATTATTGTAAGTTCTAATATATATCATACGGTTTCTAAAGATATTTACGATGTTATCAGCAATATGGTCGGACATCCCAAAATAAAAAAGTTTTTGAAATAGAAGAGCTAACTTAATTGTACGCATTTTTGAGGTCTAGGAAAATTATTCCTATGTCTAAATTTCTTGACAGGCCTAATTGTATTTCGGTGACCAACTCTGTAATGGCATCGATGGTGCTCCTTTGTCTGCGGAAACCATACTGATTACTGGGAAGAATATTATTTTTTTGGACCTACCATTCTAAACAAGTTTTACAGTTATATCAATACCACCAATATTAGATCAGAAAGCTTTCAAAATTTCGAAAAAAGGAATGCTAACATTACAAGAGCAAACTTCATTCTTTTAAATATTACATGCATGGTAGAAGATCCCTGGGCTTCCTCCGCTGCAGCTCGTGTTGTGGTTGAAAGTAACCTCAGAGTGAGTGCAGGGGTTTCTCCGGTAAAACGGGAGACCATATCAACATCTACACCTACATCTAACAGACGGCACCACTGCCTATAAGGGGGAACAAAATCTCGCCCGATTTTAGTTTCGATGGGGGATACAATGTAGACATCTCCATCGGAGAGACTGCAAAAGTCCTCGTTTGCAAATCGAAGCGAGGAGCTGGGTTGTGGATGCTTCTAAAACGCCGAACGGCACGAGAAGTGGAATTAGAGGTAAGGAAGCTTGGAGAGCTCTCCGTCCATCTACCAGACCGAAATAATTGTCATCCAGGTCTGTGCAGAGGGCATCTTAAACTGCCCGCAGCAGCCCTTACAGCACTACAGGCTGCCAGGTTTGATTCTGAGGTGGTACTTGACTGCTATAGGAAGCTCGAAAAACTCGTGGAACATTACACCACTCCGCTGATATGGGTACCAAACCAATCTGGAATCAGAAGCATTGAAATAGCTAACAAGTTAGCAAGAGGTGCCAGCAAACGACCAATCGTAGCTGCAGAATCAACGTGTGCGAGTTTTTATGGTAGCATCAAAGCCTTTATCAGATCCCCGAACTCGCTGCTAGGCATGGGACACTGAAAACCCTCACAATCCGCCTAAATGAGAAAAGACTTTGCAAGATAGTCTTTACAAACAGAGACAGGCTGAGGATACTCACAAGAATCTTAACCGGTCACTGCAAACTGAATAAACACATGCATCACGTGTGTAGAAACTGTGGGAGTGCCGAGAAAATTCCAGTCCATCTCCTTGCTGACTGTCCAACAGTGGATTAGATGATCCTGGAGTAAGTTCAAGTAATTCTTGACCAGGTTGCGGACTTTTTGTCCGTGTGCAACCTGGTTTAGAGGACTAAAATGGCATGGAAGCACAATAGGTCTTTCTTTTGACCGAGTTTGCCTTTCGGGGTCGTCCCACCCATGCATTTAGAAAAGAAAAATGGTAGAAGGTTCAAATTTTGTAACAATATTGACGAACAAATTTTTAAGAGAATCTAAAAGAAAGCTTATATCTTTGATTATAACAAGATATGAAACAACGACATTGTGTTTTTCTTCATTATTTCATGAACAATGCATGTAAGAGGTCAAGACTTTTGGAACAATGTTACAAAAAATAGAACAACTAGAGATGGATGGGGGCTGGTTATGTTAGGTTAGGAATGGGGTGGCACGCTAAGCTGTTTCACCGCGACCTTTACACGTCTATTGTAATCCTCTTTTTCCTTAGAGAACGCTCTCTAGTTTCGCCTTCTTAATTAGGCCTATTACTTTTGAGACCGGCTCTTTTATGTAGTTATTAGCTATGGGGTTCTCTACGTTCATTGCTACAAACCTTGTCCTCGCTAGACCGTCGCAGTGGCACAAAACATGAACTGGGGTTTCTTCTTCCTCTTGACAGAATCTGCAGAGAGTATCCTATGTCAGGCCGATGTTAAAAATATGCCTATTCAGTCTGCAATGACCGGTCATGAGACCTACTGTCACTTTGACAGTCTTCCTATCTTTGCTCAGTAAGTCTTCAGTAAACTCAGGCCTCTGTTTCCTTAGGAACTCCTTTGCCTGTCTTTGTCCTGGTGATCTTTTCCACCATTCCTTGGACCTATTTTGTGTCCATTCGTAGATTGACTTTATAATTTGTGATTTGATGATGCCGAAGGAAGAGCCCGCTCCTATGAAAGGCCATGAACCTCGTCTGGCCAGCTGACGCCTCGTTTCCCTTCACGCCCGAGTGGCTGGGGCCTCAGGCCAAAGATATTTTCTTTTAGGTAAGATTGGGAGAGGGGGAGGACGAGCAGGGTTTGGTAAAAAATTCGAAAAGGTCCAGGCATAATTTATACAAATGTATCCTGAGCTTTCATTAAAAGAGTTAAGTCTGAAGAATTAGTTTAATTTATTATGTATCGAAATGAATATCACTAATTAGAAGAAATCTTGATGCTAATATAACACAATTTTACCAAACTCTTGCAATGTTGATAGCATCTCTATCCCCCAACAAACCTTCATATTCGAACCCCCGTTTTGAAATTCAATTCAGGCATAACGTAACAGAAATAATAACCTCATCACGGTCCACACGATGAAGGTATATGTACACTTCAACATCAATTATTATATGGATTAAAAGATTTCAAACCGCACAATCAACGACAACCATCTACATTTAACAGAAAAGAAACGCATAAAGCTCACGCACACAAAACCATAGCGACGTAGTGCCACCATAAGTACATGTATTTAACACAGACAACGGTGTACAACCACCAACAAAAGGGGAAAAACTCTTTCTCTCTGTTTTCTATACTCTTTACGTGCACTATACTCTCATTGTAGCAGCGTGTCACGAAAATCCATAATGAGGAACTGTGTGGCGACGTTTCGTCAAAGGTATACGATCATCTTCTATCCTCTTTCGTCTGTAGCACAGCGTTGCATCGGCGGATTGTGCTGACGTACACGAAAATACTACGTAGGATACACGATACTGTATTTGACATTTCCATCTGGGCTCTATCTGCGGGATAAAAAGATGCATCTGTGCGATAAGGACCGTAGCGTTGCGATTTGAAGCTGATAACTAACGACATTGAATGCTTTGCATTGGTGTATGTGGAGTGTGTATTATGTAGTAGTAGGTATATGGAATGAGTGTATATTCGGTTCATATTCAAGAGAGCAGTTAGTAGTCTAGTACAGTAATTCTCTCTTTTCAAGATATTCAGGTTAATTTGTAAAAAATATTTTAATACTAAAACTTTATAAAACGAATACGTAACACTCTGTATATAGAATAATATAAGTAGACAAAAATGTTAGGCCTGTTGCTCTAATACAACACAATTTAAAAACATATATCCCACAACACTCTTTGTAACTGCTTTCTTTTTCTTGTATCATTCTTTAATCCTCGACTGAATAAAGACACTGGTAACAGGACAAAAGCCGTCAGGAGACAAATATCGCTTAAGAATAGGTAAACCAATATGACACAAAAGGACAGTCAAGAACCTGCCGTGCTCCACAACAATAGGCATAATCTCCATGTTAGACTGGTAAGAATCACTATAATGCCATACAACACGGTATGAGATAATAGTTAAGAAAGAACTGTGAAAATATTTTCGATTTCTGTGTCGTACCTTTTTCTCGTGTATTACTCGGGTTGAGGTTCCAACCTACATCTTTTGGTTTACACCGCATGCAATACAATAGCTTAATCCTGAGTTTTGACAGCGATAGAATGGGGGCAATTATGCGTTTCAGTTATTTTGAAAATATTCGTAAATAAATGGGGTACGCATACTTTTTATGTTGTGGTTATAATATATTACCTGCTGTTTTGATGATTTTTATAGTAGCAGTAGAAATATTATATACTTATACTTGAAAAAAGTGATATTTTTGTCTGAGAAATTCTTGAGAAAATATATTGGTTAGGTTGGTGACATCATCTTGTGTCATTGGTGCTTGTTGTTTGACAAAAAAATCGAGTATCATCGAACCGTCATTAAATACTTGTTTTTGACAGGCAATACGCCAACGCAATTTAAAGATGAGTTGAACGCCGTATACGGGGGCTCTGCACCATCATTTAACAAATTTTGGGCAACCGAATTTAAACGTGGCCGTAGAAACTTAGGGGGCTTAGGAAATTGTAACCACGAGCGCTGAATTAAACTGAGAGAGATAACAGAGGTTCTGAACATGTCCAAACACGTGTTTGAATGAACAGCTCCAACGCTCTGTTGGCGCAGTTTAGGCGGAGTTTTGGCGCCGATTAATTACTGTTGATGAAACTTTTGGATACACCATTATACGCCCGAAACTACAATACACTCAAAACAGTAGACTGCGAAGAGGGAATCGGCCTTCAAAAAAAGTAAAAACTGTTTTTTCGGCTGGAAAAGTGATGGCGGCTTTTTTTGGCATAGTCATGAGTTATCTTAATCGATTATCTTCAAACAGGAGAAACCATTACAGGAGCACACTACACATCATTCCTTGACAAGCTAAAAGCAGAAATTGCTGTAAAACGGCTACATTTGTCGAAAAAAAAAAGTTTCACCAAGACAATCCCTTGGTCTCCTTTTGTTCCCTAACCTAAAATTCGATTATTAAGAATGAGCTTTTGGAGCGAGGAAGTGGTGGTAAAATTTCTTTTTTGTCAATGATTTCATGATGTAAGACTAAAAACAATATTCAGAACAATTAAAACAATTTTGAACAACTGATAAATTTCAATATTTCTCCAAGAACTGGGGGTTCGGTCAGCAAAATGTAAGCGTTGGGTAACTAGGAGAGTTTAGTTTAGGTTAGTTCTTTAAAAAATGTCTACACACTTTAGAATATAAATTACAATAGTAGATAATAAGTTAACTCAAGTGAGTATGTTTATACATATATTCTAGTGATGGATGTCTTCGACAAAGTTTTTCTGATCGAGAGTTAAACGAGTTGGCTGAAATTGACGATTTTTAGGGAGAAATGGAGGACGACCAAAAGAATTGCTTAAATATAATAAAAAAGATGATCTCAACAAATATATCATGATGGGGACGAAAATGATGAAGATAAAGACAATAATGCAATTTTCAGTGACCACAGTTCAGAGAGCGACATTTCTTCTTCTCCTTCTTCTTAGTACTTTTTGGCTTCTGGGTTCACCTGGAGGAATTGCCAAATGCGCATATGTAAGAGTAAAAAGGTAGCTTAAAGTTTTATATTGACATCCTGTCTTTAGATAAATTAGATAGGACTGTAAATACTCTTGTCATTTAACTTCTTTTTATTTATTTGCTTTCAGAGGCTGCGTTATGTGCCTATACCTATATATCTACTTAGGCATATGTGATGGTGTGTAGGACTGACTTACGATGTCCTCTCTTTTTTTGTTTTTCTTGTTCTCAGGTATGTAAAGGTTAAGTAGATCAGCTTTGCTGGACTTCGCATGTTGATGTACACATGTGTAGGTATCGTTTTTTTTTCTTTTTTAGTATATATATCATATTATTTTGTTACTTTTTGTTGTACATCAATAAAGTTATTTGTTATTATAATTATTATTGGGATCATCAGCTTTGATTTTAGTAACTTTTGATATAATTGATCTGATTCTCTCTTGCGCAAAGGACATTAAAAAAAAGCTGTGCTTTAGATCTCCATCCAAGGCAGGACACAAGCAATCTGCACTTTCTTTGTCGTGGAGTTTAAGCAGATGAGATGGACTGGAAGCATCAGTCTGCAAATCGTTACTATTTGTGTCCTAGACAAACGCATCTTATGGAACCACGGCTTTGTCTTTAGGGTGGGGTTGATGTTGTGAAAGAATTTGGCTTTAGTGGTGCAGAATTCATCCTTATTTTACTTTCCACTTTGTCGAGATTTTTCGAGGATATCGTTGCTTTGGATTTTCCAATTTCTGCTTGGGATTTATAGAGACGCTATCTGTCTGGCTAAAGTATGCAGTTTCATATCCTCGAATACCTCTACGGCTAGGAATCCAGATAAAACGTATATCAAACTCTCGGTTGTGCAAATCGTAGTAAATTTGTTTAATTTCTAGAGTACCATTATATGAATTCGCTGAGATGCTTGCTGGTTTAATGTTGTAAAGAATGCTCTGCGAATCAGAGAAAATCAAGACCTTCTGTAGATTAATCTCCATTGTTAGTTTAACCTCCTCTAGAATGGCTATAGTTTCGGCTAGGCATATATTTGTTTTCTTGTCAATCTTGATCTGAATCTCCTGATGGTTCTCTCCCTGATTCGACCAATTATTTTGCAAATTGCATGTTTACAGGGATTGGAGAAATTTGCTGCGTGTAGAACAAAAACTTTAGAACATAATATTATAGTTCTGCTGCTGGCTATCAGGGGACCAGCTCGAGAAAATCCTCCAAAAGCTAGAACTTGGTTTATGTCTTTCATGCTGATGCCGTTTTACCAAGAAAATAATTTTTTCTCAAAACTGGAATTTCGATTCTTAAGTTTTGGTTATGCATCTTAAGTAACAAGTTTTGGGTAGTTATGATTTAAGGGTTAACAAGTGAACTTTTGAAAATTGTATAGTTGAGTTGTTATTTTATAAACTGTTGGATTGTATAAGCTTAAAACATTGGACAATTTTGCTACTAAATAAATAAACAAATAATAAATTAATTAAATTATTTTCTTTAATACCTACATCTCCCATTTGAATGTCAACCTGCAACAAAGCTCTACTGTTCCCGGTTGGTTTTGCGTGCAACTGCAAATTTATTAAACAGAAATTAATGATCACGTGTGAAAAAATCGTAAATTATCAGTCATAATTACGTCAAAATGCACATGAGACATTAAACGCGTAGTGGCTGTGCCTAACACCACACACACAACAACCAGCGCCACCTACCCATATTCATGATGCCATGCATCATACACATTATGTACGAGAAAATAATAAATTTCCTATAAAATTATGGCCAGAATGTTGGGAAAAAGCCACAGTACTAAAGGTGAGTTTCCACCGTATCGCGGTTTGAAATCGAATTTTGCGTAATATGAAATAGCATATTTATTAGCTTAACTGAGATATACTTACGTATCAGAGATTTACAGCAATAAAATGCTAAAGAGGTTAAATATTTAATACAGGTTCGTATTTAGGTGGGAGCTTTAAAATATTAAGTGTTTACGATCAAATCACTGCACACACCACCTGCTCCGAAACAACAAAAAAAATAACGTTTTCATCGAAATGCTCGGAAAGAATAGCGAAAAGATTCGACCTCAATCTGGCCTAGCGATTACGTAGAGATAAGATAGAGCAAACGAACTACTAAAAGCTGAACTCGCAAGAGTGTCTACCGTTCCTCCGGTGTGCCGGCTAAGCGTTTTACAGTTACGATTGTCGAAATCGAGCGTATTTTGTCAGTTTACGGTCGAAACTGAAAACTCGACCTACCTGATCCTCTCTACAGCTATCGCCGGTTCTAATCTGCTGCGGTCGCGTTATCTGAAATCTAACGCGAAATATCCACGTAAATTGTCTTCCATACAGTGTGTATATTTAGAAGCATTGGACGTAAGCGTGCCAGATGTAACAACCGGCGATTTTATAAAATAAGTAATAGAACTGTAAGTGGAGGGAGCTTAAATAGGACACACTTATAGAAAGTATTTTGAAAAAAAAGAGCTTTTAGGATGAGTGGTGATTTTTTTTTGAACAATGCATTCTTCTGGCATATTTTCAACAGCATCTGTCGTAATTATTCCTTGAATTCTTGTACATACATTGGGTGATGATTCACACTTGCATGGTTATACAAGGTGGCGTAAAAGTAATGTCATAATTTGAATTGGCTGCCATTTTAAGCAGATGGCGCCAAATGTCACTACGCTTTGACATTTATGATGTAGATATATAGAGGAATTAGTTGTCAACTGGATCCACTACAGATGTCGCAAGCAATGGCCGGCCTCGTAGTGCTCGTTCGAACGAGAACATCGCTGCTGTTGCCGACGACATCAGAGAGAATCCACAAACATCAACGAGAACGATGATGTACACAATTAGGCATCAGCAGACGTTCGTTGCAACGAATTTTGGTGAAAGATTTAAAAATGTTTCTCTACAAAATGCAAACTACCACCACCATCAATTACTGCCTGTTGATCGTCGGACAAGGTTAATTTACTGCTATACTCTGTTGAACTTAGTGCAAGAAGAGGATGATTTCGTATCAAAAATCATAATGGGCGACGAAGGCCATTTCCACTTATAAGTGATTATGTTAACAAACAAAATTTGCATTTCTGGAGCACAGAGAATCCACATGAAATGCACTCTAGTCGGTGACATTTTTTCGGAGGGTTGAAATCCGGATCGACTTACCATTCGCTGTTTGGAGAAAAGTGATTGACAGCGTGGCATTATAAAAGGCGATATGATGCTTTCACAAAGCCATTTGAAAAAAACTATTTGGTGGTTAATCAAAAAATTTTGTCCGAGTAAAAAAAATTCAATCATTTTGTTTTGAAAATGTCAAGATAATGAAACGATGATTTGAAATCTTTGATGGTCAATAGTGGTCAATAAATGGTCTAATCCTTTTCGTCATATTGGACGGTTTTTGACCGCATTTTGCTAACTTGCCCTCATAGCATTACGTAGGTTTGTTGTGATTATGGAATCTGATGTGTGTCTATATTAATTGATGATGGTGATCCAAAATTCACGTTTAGATCATCTAGTTTTGATCTGTGAGATCCCAAGAATATGTTTTCAGAAGATGATTTTGAATTGATTTTGAATTTTTTTGTCCTTGTAGTAAAAAAAAATTCTAATCATTTTGTTTTGAAAATGTCAAAGATAATGAAACGATGAGCAGTCAATCGAAATCTTTGATGGTCAATAGTGGTCAATAAATGGTCAATCCTTTTCGTCATATTTGACGATTTTTGACCGCATTGTGGTGCTAACTTGGCGGCCCTCATAGCATTACGTAGGTTTGTTGTGATTATGGAATCTGTTTTACCCAGTGTGCCTGCTTCTATATTAATTGGTGATGGTGATCCTGGTCTTTGGTCTTTGTTTTTACCTTCTTCACTTTTAGATCATCTAGTTTGATGATCATGTGAAGGCTTCTGTGCAAGAATATGTTTTCAGAAGATGATTTTGGAAGTTTTAAATGTCGACTTTATAATAGAACTTCTGCTGCAGAATATCCAGACAAAATTGTGTTGACTATTCTGCTGGTAGTCCACGAACTTGGCACCATAAAGTAAAAAAATTATGGAAATTATTTGCCATATGTTGTAATTTTGATTGACTACATTTTCTCTGGGTTAAGTTAATGTTTGACTACTTAAAACCAACATTTTTGCCGCAAATAGCTAGATTTCTTGCTCTTTAGAGGTATGAAGCTAGCAGTTGTTACCCATTCAGCGGTCACCACCTCTAGAGTCTTTGAAGCTTCTTTTTATATATAACTTTGATGTTTGATAAACAAAATGGTGTTTTCATGTTTTTCGGACTGTTTTCTCGAGCAGAAAAATCATTTGGTGCTCAAACATGGTCAAATGATGGTCAGTCCTCCTGTAACAGAAATTTTGGTTTAGAAAGATCCTGTTAGATGAGGAAGACTGCAAAATTTCTATTTTTGATCAGCAGTGATCAATATATAAATGGTCTGGTGGTGTCTTTACCACTAGAATCAGCTGCGGTTAGAATAAACCTCTTCGATCTAAAAGACTAGACGAGAACCGTTTCATCCCCTCATAGTGACTGTTTGTTGCGGCATTTGCAGTGAAAAAGCGATTAGCTTTTTTTTTTTTTGAAGACGCCGATGGCACCACCGTAACCGTAAATGGTGACCGTTAGAGGCGGATGCTAAACCAGTTTTTTTGCCGCAAGTTGTTGTATTGGGTCTGGATCATTTTTGGTTTCAATAGGACGGAGCAAGCGTTCACACAGCTCGGGCAACTGTAGAGATTTTGAGACACCAATTTCCAGGTCGAGTGATCTCCCGGTTTGGAGATTTGAACTGGCCGTCAAGATCGCGAGATCTAACAGGACCAAACTTCTTTCTTTGGGGCTTTTTAAAATCTCGTGTTTATCACAACAAACCCCAAACCTTGCAACTCTTGAAAGCTAAAATTGAAGAAGAAATCGCCAATCTGGAGCCAGATAGCTCAGTGCGAGTTTCAACTCGTTCCGTTAACGACGTGATTTTGTAGCAACGTTCTGCCATTAAATTTTGTGTTAAGCTTGGAGAATCGGCAAGTGTGACGCATGAAAAGTTAAAACATGCCTATGGGAAACATTCTTTATCCAGGGCTCAAGTTTTTCGCTGGCACAAAGGCAGAGAACACGTTGAAGATGAACACCGTTCAGGGAAGCCTTCAACTTCTAAAACCGATGAAAACATTGCACGTGTCAACACTCTAGTGAGATCAGATCGTCGTTTAACATTAAGAATGTTGAGTGAACAATTAAATTTGAACAAATTTACCGTTCATCAAATTTTGACTGAACATTTGCACATGCGAAAGGTCTATGCCTAAATTGCGGCGAAAACCTCACAATTGAGCAGAAGGACATTAAAAAAACAAATACCTTGATCTTCTTGACTTCTTTAGTCGTGTGATCACCGTGTGAGACCAAACATTGCAGACAAATGGATGCTCCATCATGACAACGCCCCATGTCGCACTCTCCATAACATAATTTTTGACCTCTAAAAGCATTCCTGCGGTTATCCAGCCCCCCTATTCACCTCACCTCAGTCCCTAAATTGAAAAATGTCCTCAAAGGACGTCATTTCGGAACTTTAAACAACATTCAAAAGAGTTTAACGGACACACTAAAGACCATACCGGTTGGAGACTTCCAGCGCTGCTACCAACAGTGAGAATAGAGTCTCCATTGCTGTGTAGCCTGCCAAAGAGAACTACTTTGAAGGGGATAACATTGATGTTTGAAAAAAAAACTTTGGTAAATAAAAAATTAGTCTCATTATTTTTCTGCCACACCTCGTATTTTACGATTGAATAGATGCAGACAATAACGGAAATTTTTTACAAACCGAAGGTGAAATCATCCCTCACTTAACGTAACTAAATCAATTAGAATACTTCAAACGTATATACCAAAGTCATTTCCACAAGACAATCCTGTCACAATGAGAATTAAAAATCGCCTCTAGCAAAGAAAAGTGTCCATAGAAGAAATCAGTTTACTACCAGCGCCGAGAGCCGTCATTTTGGGGAAGTTTTTTCACGAAAGAGCGCGAAATTAATTTATCGCATGAATATTTTTAAGCGCGAAGAACTTTTTCACGTCGTGAGGGATATTAACGCTTCCCTAAAAACACCATTACGGCCCGCCACTCCGCAAATATAACGTTATTACGAAAGTTTTAGCCGGGGTCCCAACTGTTTTTTTTTGCTTCTCACAACCACGGGCTCCGAGAAAAATTCGAATGGGATTTCCATAAAATTATTTTTCAGATTATTACCCGAAGATATCATCGCGTGGAGGCGTGTGCCGTTCGGATTTATGTTTTTCTTTTGTTTCTGGGCGCACGCGGGCGAAAGATGCGAAATTCAAATTTATTCGTTCCCCGTTCTTTTTTTTTTTTCGTTTGCTCGTTCGGTGGGCGGGATTGTGTATTTTGGTTTGCGAAAAATTGGAATGGAAAAAGTTTTTTATCTTTTTTTGCCAACTTAATTTTATATTTTCTGCGTTGTTTGTGTATTACGGAGACGATGTCATTTGGTTATATACAGGGTGTATATGACCATGATTATATACCTACATCTAAATTTGTCGTTATAAACTACGGTTCCTCGTAGAGGAGTCCGCACAGCATCCTCTCTCTTAAAACTTAAACCAAAATACGTACAAACAGAAGCGTTTCGGGAGAAGAAGAGTTCGAATGGTCCGGGGGTTAGTGAGCGGAGCGCTCGCAGCTGCCGCGCCTGCAGCAAACGCTGGGACCGGGCGATAAGATCGCGGCAGCCCTTATATGCATTCAACAAGACTTGAAAGAGATCTCCGATAACATTCTGGGCCCGTGTTTTGGCATGACAGTCCGCACGATAACGAAACGCACACAGAAAAGGGGACGCGCAGCAGAGGGCGTACTATGGCGTCCCGGAGATGGAGTGGAACTCGGGAGTATGTACCGCGTACAAAGTGGAAGCCCATCTATGTGCAAGGGCCCGGCAAAAAGGACCCGGACCTCTTCATTGCTAAAACTCTCCCACACACAATGCTCCAGTACTGCGAGAGAGAATGACAAAGACTAGTAAGGTACCTTACTAAATGTGAAACATACTCGTACATATGTATGTATGTTAATAAAATTCGACAATATCTTTCATGTTTTTGCTTCGATATCTCTCCTAGTTCGCAACTATGACTCAAAAAAACTTAATCACACATTCAATCATGTGTATCAATATAGGACCTAGAAATAAGGCGGTTGTGGGTGGGCTGTAATTTTTTTTAATTTGACTTTGACATAACAATAAATATAGGGCTACTAAGTTTGACTACAGATTTGGTAAAAAGCGAAGATAATATTTTACCAATCCCAGTAGTTTCGGTGTTTCCGAAACGTTCCATGGTTTGGCTGTATTTACTGGATGCAGCACAGAAATATGTATGTTGTTTCTTTCATTTCTTCGAATGAGTGGTCGTCCATAAATTGTTGCCAGTAATTTAGCGCTATATTGACACCAAACTTTAGTCTGTTCACTTTGTATATATCTAGTTGGGTACCTATAGGTTCTAATCTTAAGCTCTGACTGACATCCAATGAACAGAAATATTGTTCTTCTTTAATTGCTGCAAAAGCATTTGAATGTATTTAGTGAGTTTAGCCCTTTAATCTGGGCACAATCTAATGCGACTGGTATGTTTCAGTCTGAATTTCCAAACTTTCCAATAATGAGGAACAGGAACATTTTTTCAAATTATATACAGGATGGTGCAACCAAGATGGGGTGGACGATTGTAATTAAACGGGGAAGAATGTTAAAAAACCTTTTTGGAATTTGATTGATGGCTACATGGCTACGTTTTAAAAATATTTTCTTTATACAGGGTGATCGAACCGGTCGGTGACAAACAAACTTATTCTGTTAATTACTATAAACAATTTTGTATAACATTTGTTGCGTCTAAAACCTAGCGATTAAAGTTGAAAAAGCGCTTCAATGTCGTCCATTTTATACCAAAAATCGGAAATGTGCCATATTCTTGAGTAAAATAATGGCCTACACTCAACTTGAAATTATTCGCCATTATACAGGCTGATCGAGTTTTTGTAAATCCAATTCGAACTTCGTTTTTTTCAAATAGAACATCCTGTATATTATTTCCCTATGTTAAAGAGAACTTTTGATTGACGGTTTTTAAGCAAATTGACCGCAAATGTAAGTTTTTGAGATTTGTTACGTTGTATAAAGAAAATATTTTTAAAACGTAGCCCATGTAGCCATCAATCAAATTCCAAAAAGATTTTTCGACATTCTTCCCTGTTTAATTACAATCGTCCACCCCATCTTGGTTGCACCCTGTATAATCACATAAATGAATTTAAAAAAATGCACCCGTATTTTTTTATTCTGCTATATCTTTATTATTTATAGAGATATAAATGTAGAAAGTTTTGTTTTTCAGCGCCTTTCAGCGGCAAACTATTGAAGTACAAAGACTACTGGCGTCATGGTGTACCATAGGATATTTTTTTGTGTTGGCTTGATTGCAATTTCAACATATATTCCTTTTTCAGTTATTGGCTATCATGAAAATATGTATATCTGAGGTGACAATCTATGATGACAATCATGACATTATTTATCTAATTTTCGACCAGTTTTGAAATAACTTTCGATGAGAAACTTTTTGCGTTGTCACCCCAACATGTTGAATAAATAAGCAAATCTAAGCTTTTCTAATTTAGATTAGTCACTGACAGCTGTCACAATTTGAAGTACAATTTGAAACTATCGCAGTGTCGTCAATCTTGCAAAAGAAAATACTTTAAAACTTTATGTTGATATGCCTGATTTTTTATTCAAATGTCTGAAAAATTTGACAGGGTGAAAGTCATTGATTCATCAAAGTAATTCTAACCTAAAAATGTTTCAGGGTTGCCGAACTAAATACAATGCGAGCATTCTCAAGTGAAGTGTAGTGATAGCATAAAAATTGATTTTTACATTCTACAGTTAGCTACACTGAACAAGTATGTGCTTTCTGTCATTTGGTTGTTTTCATTTGCTGTCATTTTGTTGTTATTTCTCTATTACATTTATTACTGTCTATATACTGCTATTTACTTGCGGTTTGCATCGGGTTTCCGGCATATTTGTACTGTGATTACTGATGTAGTATACATAACCTTTAATAGAATCTGTCAAAACAATTTACCTATATGCAAGTTAGTTGTCGCTATGATTGCTGCTAATTACTCAGTGTTCCCAACTGAAAATTTTAGAAGATTCACCCTTCACTTGACTTTGTTCAACCTGTATTTACTTCTTACTTCAAATACCAAGTGACTATAAATGTTTGTAACAAATATTACTTTGGCAACACTGAAAAATTGGCTTACCTGGTTATCGTATATAGGTACAACTTTTGTAGAGTTTATATCATTTGTATCATATAGATGCGTTATTCATGTTTGTTTACTGATACCAGAAGGAACGCTAGTTAACATTTCAGGTCCTATATTTGCTATTGCCTCCTCAATAGTTCCGTAACTGTTGTAATTCT